>JAINUG010000089.1:1517500-1812500 GCA_029706075.1 Aldrovandia affinis | reverse complement strand
GCCCGGGTGAAGTGGTGTTTTGTGGGATTGGCTTCATGTTCGGGGGGTATGGGATTTGTAGTTCTAGTATGTGTGACTGATGTGTGTCAGCAGGGTTTCATGTTCTGGCGGGTGGGGAGGGGCTGTGGCATTTGTATTTCTCGTATATGTGACTGCTGTGTATCAGGAGGATTGGAGTCGTTCCTGCGCTGGGTGGTGTTCCACATTCTCTGGGTCCACCGCAGCAAAAAGTGTGTCCTAGAAAGGACCGAGATAGAAGCACATCCTCTCCCAACTCAGAGAGAGAGAGGGAGAGAGAGAGAAGGGAGTGGAGAGAGAAATGAGACAATGGTGGTGAGGGGGGGCTGAGTATGACTTTTTCTTCTTCTTTTTTTAGCATTTTATTGATTTGACTTTCTTAAAATTATCTTTGTTAGAAACATTGACATTTAGTAATTATATTGGCCATTATAATTTGTTATATATTGTTTATGTAATGTAATTATTTTTAAGTATATTGATTTTGTCATGCCAATAAAGCATGTTGAATTGAATTGAATTAAGAGGGAGCGAGAGACATGAGAGAGAGAGAGAAAAGGGTGAAGGGGGAGCAATGAGGTATACCACAGACAGGCAGCCACAAAGCTTTCTCTCTGAATGGCTCTTAAGCGTGGGGGAGTGCACGTCTAAAAACCACAGTTGAGAAGCGTGCCTTCGAGGCGAGGCTGCACACGTGAAAAAAGAGAGAGGCGGCCATGTTGGCCTCTCTAAACTTGGTGACCTCTGCCAACGCAATGCATTTCCACACACCTGGACACCAGTAGCGGTTATTCAGCTTGAAATAAAGGAGACTGAAACTCACACCTTTAAACTGATGATTACTCTCAACTTGTTTCTGTTTGCATTCCTGATTTGTCAGTCAAGAAATTCATTAGCTGAATAATCAACATCAATAGGTAGAGCTTCCCAATTTCATTTTGTAATAGCATTTTCTCATATCTACATTATCCGAAAATACCTTTGTGCCCAAATTCAAGGAATATTGACTTTGTAAATAACTGTTAATATGAGCTCTGCAGATTAGGCAGTTTAATACTCATGAAAAAGCAGAGTATTGAAGTTTGTTTGCTAGGCTTTATTGAGTGTTTCTCAAATCTAGTGCACTTTACGGTTAACGAAGGCAGTTAAGCTCAAAGTGTAGCCTATTCTTTGAAATAATCGTGTTGGTTTTTACTCAATTAATCTCCTTATTGTCATTAACATTCATTTGTCATTTGCAATCAAGAGGACGTTTTGAGATCACTCCCCCAATGGGTTATTCAATTAATCGGCACGCTTGTTAATTAAGCTCAATGAAAACAAGGTGTGACCAATGGTGGGTTTAATGGTGAGATTTCAGCCTCCTCTATTCCCAGATCATCAGCCACCACTGCTGGACACTGTGATTGTTGGCAGACATTAGACTTGGCAGCGAGTGCTGTGAAAAGATATGGCAGAGGTCAGGCTTCACCGCCGTATTCGGCACGGCAGGGGGGCCCACACCCATTTTGTCTAATGCATTTGCCAGATGTGAAGGTGCAGAAGTGAATGAAAATACATTTGGTGGCCCTGGGATCACGGAAAGCGTTTTACGCCCACCTGTGGCCGGGGCCGATAAGCGAGTGGAATGTGGGGATGCTGTCGGGAGGCACGCCTGGAAGAAAAACGTGAGGAAACGAAAGAAAGAAAATAAGGATCAGGGACGTGTGCTTTGGCTTGAGAAGACGAACGAGCGAGAGCGTGAGGACGGGGGAGAGAGAGAGAGGAGAGGGAGCATAGAGACGAAAAGAAAGAATAGAGGAGGACGAAGAGAGGAGGAAGAGAGAAAGGAAAAATGAGAGTGCGAAGGGGAGGAGGGGGGGCAAGGGAAGGAGACGGGAGAGATGAGCAAGGAATTTAAAAAAGGGTTGGGATGGGGAACAATGCTGACCGTGCATCCCACAGCATGTGTGTGTGTGCGTAAACGACATGTCTGTACAAGTGTGTCAGCTATATGTACACACAGTGCATGCATGCATACACTGAACTAACAATGCTTGCACACACACAATGCGCACAGACAAACGACGCACGTTAGCACGTGTGTGCGGGCTGTTATCCGCGTGCAGCCATTGTGCACGTCCAGCGCTAATCCAGATTATCCGTGCGGAGAGATCACATTCCCATTGTTCCTCCAGCCAAATCTGTTGTATCTGCCCTGACCTCCCCATAAGACCACAACACTCACAATCACTGGCCACAAGCTCATCAAAGAGGCTCTTTTCTCCGACCCCAGGCTGCGGAACGGCAAATAAAGCCACTCGCACGAGAAAATGATCAATAATTCAATAGACTGGCAGAACTGAGAACGACCATTGAGATATAGATTTATCCAGCAGGAAGAAATAGTTACTCTTAACACATTAACTCTTAACACTTTGAGAGTAACCTCTGGAGTCCTGGTGCTTCTGGCCTGTGGAGAACTTCCTGCAGAAGACCATGGGCCGAGTGGCGGAAGAATGCAAAGAAAGCGAGGGAAGCGTTGGAGAATGAGGGGAAGAGCAGGAGAGGGTGTGGAGAGAGGAGGGGGGAGAGGTCCAGGAACTGGTGGATTTGGTTGGGTTGCCATGGTGACAGATGACATCATCGGTTGAGTGTGGATTTATGGCTGAGGGACGAGTGGAGAGACTGAGAGCAGATGGAGGGTGGTGTTCCTCCGGTCGAGTGGCACCACGCTCCTTATGGTTTTTGACCACTCCTGTCTGGTCACTGCCAGTTGCCAGTGGAACATCTTATCTGGACAGATCTTTGCTTTATGGGTCGGGAGGTTTTTGCCGAGGGTGGCCACAGGTTCCACAGCAGGCTTTCATGGAAATTGGTGTATCGATTGCCCAGCTGGGGGAACCTTGTTAACTATGGGACGGGGACACCATTCAGTCAGGGAGGGAGATTAGCCCTTGGATCGGCTCCGTCTTTGAGGCAGGACTTGCAACATATTCATCGACAGGCCTGATTACATCTGTGGTGACAACCATGCTCCAATCTGAGATAAAATATGCACAAAGACCGAGCAATCAAAAATCACCCGGCAATCAAAAATCTCCCGGCAATTAGGGGGTGGTCTGTGCATACTTATCTCAGTTAAGCGCACGATTGTCACCAGGCATGTTAAAGGCTGGCTGAACAAAGCAAGCCTGACACCAGGCCGGTATACGAGGCCAGGGCTATCACTGGCCCCCCTTGAAAAGCATCTCCTTGTAGGCCCACAAAGAACATCCCAGGGTCTAAGCTCAAGTCACTTGCCTGAATTCATGAATAATATTTATCGAGAGGGAGTGTGTTTTCATAAAACGCTGGGCCTGAACAGAAAAGATGAGCGGTGAAGAGGAGAGGGCAGCCAGCCAAGAGACCCGGGCTTGCAGCAGGAGTGATGCTCTCTCACACACACACACACACACACAGACACACACACTTGCGCATGCCAGGGAGGCGAGAGGACTCAGTGGAGGGAAAAACACCAGCTCTTTCTCACGTCTTTAAAGAACCACCAGCAGCATTTTGAGTGTGACATAATGGTTGCATCCACCCATTCCAGCACAGACACAGATTATTATTGATCATTTCATTTGGTCTTTCCCTCCCTTCATCTCCCCCTCTTTCTTTCTCTGTCCCTCACTCCCCTTTCCGCTCTCTTCCCCGCCCTCCCTTCTCTGGTGGTCAGAATTGGAGGCAGCTTGAAGACAGTGTGAACAGACCCACCAACCTCGGTCAGTGGGAGGGCCCAGCCTGACCATCTGCCTGGACTAGAGAGGTGGACACTTACCTACCTGCAGGACTGGATACCTTAACAAGTGAGAGGGTTGAGCGCTGACAGGCAGAGAGAGAGAGTGGGCACCATGTTGGGCAGGATGTGGTTGAGAAATCAGATTAGAAGATTAACAGGTCAGGGCAGAATATCACCCCCTCCCAAAGTAGACAGAATTCAATTAATCTCAGCACTGCCAGACCCCCTCTGAACACACACACACACACACACACAATCTCCTCCCCCCACCCCTTTGTGGGCTGTCAGGACCCTTACCCCCCCAAGAGATTTAGTTTATTATTCTCTTTTTCTCCCCGGGGCTATCTGCCAGCAGTAAAGCTGTTCTGGAGGTAGGATCCTGAAGAATGCTTTGCGCAGTGGAGCAGGGCTGGCTGCAGGCTCTCTCCTCCTTCATCTAACCGTTCTCCTTCTTTCTGTTCTCTCTGTCCGCCCCCCCAGCGTGTCGGCGGTGTAGACCTGCACTTTGAGGCTTGGCTGGGGACCATCGTTGGCACACCCGGTGGACAGACGTCTGGCTCGCCGTTTTATCGGCCCCTGGTGGTACGGAGGCGCACAGCGGACGGAACGACCGCAGGCCCCCCTGTCACGACCGCGGACGTCTCCGAAGATACGCCGTGAACGAGAGACGGTGGGAGAGAAAGGAGCAGTGCATATTCACTATGTTTTGGGGTTAGTCAGTGCATATTCACCATGGTGTGGGGTTAGTCAGTGCATATTCACCATGTTGTGGGGTTAGTCAGTGCATATTCACCATGGTGTGGGGTTAGTCAGTGCATATTCACCATGTTGTGGGGTTAGTCAGTGCATATTCACCATGGTGTGGGGTTAGTCAGTGCATATTCACCATGGTGTGGGGTTAGTCAGTGCATATTCACCATGTTGTGGGGTTAGTCAGTGCATATTCACCATGGTGTGGGGTTAGTCAGTGCATATTCACCATGGTGTGGGGTTAGTCAGTGCATATTCACCATGGTGTGGGGTTAGTCAGTGCATATTCACCATGTTGTGGGGTTAGTCAGTGCATATTCACCATGTTGTGGGGTTAGTCAGTGCATATTCACCATGGTGTGGGGTTAGTCAGTGCATATTCACCATGTTGTGGGGTTAGTCAGTGCATATTCACTATGTTTTGGGGTTAGTCAGTGCATATTCACTATGTTTTGGGGTTAGTCAGTGCATATTCACCATGTTGTGGGGTTAGTCAGTGCATATTCACCATGTTGTGGGGTTAGTCAGTGCATATTCACCATGTTGTGGGGTTAGTCAGTGCATATTCACCATGGTGTGGGGTTAGTCAGTGCATATTCACTATGTTTTGGGGTTAGTCAGTGCATATTCACCATGTTGTGGGGTTAGTCAGTGCATATTCACCATGTTGTGGGGTTAGTCAGTGCATATTCACCATGGTGTGGGGTTAGTCAGTGCATATTCACCATGGTGTGGGGTTAGTCAGTGCATATTCACTATGTTTTGGGGTTAGTCAGTGCATATTCACTATGTTTTGGGGTTAGTCAGTGCATATTCACCATGGTGTGGGGTTAGTCAGTGCATATTCACCATGGTGTGGGGTTAGTCAGTGCATATTCACCATGGTGTGGGGTTAGTCAGTGCATATTCACTATGTTTTGGGGTTAGTCAGTGCATATTCACCATGTTGTGGGGTTAGTCAGTGCATATTCACCATGGTGTGGGGTTAGTCAGTGCATATTCACCATGTTGTGGGGTTAGTCAGTGCATATTCACCATGTTGTGGGGTTAGTCAGTGCATATTCACCATGGTGTGGGGTTAGTCAGTGCATATTCACCATGGTGTGGGGTTAGTCAGTGCATATTCACCATGGTGTGGGGTTAGTCAGTGCATATTCACCATGGTGTGGGGTTAGTCAGTGCATATTCACCATGGTGTGGGGTTAGTCAGTGCATATTCACTATGTTTTGGGGTTAGTCAGTGCATATTCACCATGGTGTGGGGTTAGTCAGTGCATATTCACTATGTTTTGGGGTTAGTCAGTGCATATTCACTATGTTTTGGGGTTAGTCAGTGCATATTCACCATGTTGTGGGGTTAGTCAGTGCATATTCACCATGTTGTGGGGTTAGTCAGTGCATATTCACCATGTTGTGGGGTTAGTCAGTGCATATTCACCATGGTGTGGGGTTAGTCAGTGCATATTCACCATGGTGTGGGGTTAGTCAGTGCATATTCACCATGGTGTGGGGTTAGTCAGTGCATATTCACCATGGTGTGGGGTTAGTCAGTGCATATTCACTATGTTTTGGGGTTAGTCAGTGCATATTCACCATGGTGTGGGGTTAGTCAGTGCATATTCACTATGTTTTGGGGTTAGTCAGTGCATATTCACCATGGTGTGGGGTTAGTCAGTGCATATTCACCATGGTGTGGGGTTAGTCAGTGCATATTCACCATGGTGTGGGGTTAGTCAGTGCATATTCACCATGGTGTGGGGTTAGTCAGTGCATATTCACCATGGTGTGGGGTTAGTCAGTGCATATTCACTATGTTTTGGGGTTAGTCAGTGCATATTCACCATGGTGTGGGGTTAGTCAGTGCATATTCACCATGGTGTGGGGTTAGTCAGTGCATATTCACTATGTTTTGGGGTTAGTCAGTGCATATTCACCATGGTGTGGGGTTAGTCAGTGCATATTCACTATGTTTTGGGGTTAGTCAGTGCATATTCACCATGGTGTGGGGTTAGTCAGTGCATATTCACCATGGTGTGGGGTTAGTCAGTGCATATTCACCATGTTGTGGGGTTAGTCAGTGCATATTCACCATGTTGTGGGGTTAGTCAGTGCATATTCACCATGGTGTGGGGTTAGTCAGTGCATATTCACTATGTTTTGGGGTTAGTCAGTGCATATTCACCATGGTGTGGGGTTAGTCAGTGCATATTCACCATGGTGTGGGGTTAGTCAGTGCATATTCACCATGGTGTGGGGTTAGTCAGTGCATATTCACCATGGTGTGGGGTTAGTCAGTGCATATTCACCATGGTGTGGGGTTAGTCAGTGCATATTCACCATGGTGTGGGGTTAGTCAGTGCATATTCACCATGGTGTGGGGTTAGTCAGTGCATATTCACCATGGTGTGGGGTTAGTCAGTGCATATTCACCATGGTGTGGGGTTAGTCAGTGCATATTCACCATGGTGTGGGGTTAGTCAGTGCATATTCACCATGTTGTGGGGTTAGTCAGTGCATATTCACCATGGTGTGGGGTTAGTCAGTGCATATTCACCATGTTGTGGGGTTAGTCAGTGCATATTCACCATGGTGTGGGGTTAGTCAGTGCATATTCACCATGGTGTGGGGTTAGTCAGTGCATATTCACCATGTTGTGGGGTTAGTCAGTGCATATTCACCATGGTGTGGGGTTAGTCAGTGCATATTCACCATGGTGTGGGGTTAGTCAGTGCATATTCACCATGTTGTGGGGTTAGTCAGTGCATATTCACCATGTTGTGGGGTTAGTCAGTGCATATTCACCATGTTGTGGGGTTAGTCAGTGCATATTCACTATGTTTTGGGGTTAGTCAGTGCATATTCACCATGGTGTGGGGTTAGTCAGTGCATATTCACCATGTTGTGGGGTTAGTCAGTGCATATTCACTATGTTTTGGTGGGGTTGGTCAGCGCATATTCACCATGTTCTGGGGTTAGTCAGTGCATATTCACCATGGTGTGGGGTTAGTCAGTGCATATTCACCATGTTGTGGGGTTAGTCAGTGCATATTCACCATGGTGTGGGGTTAATCGGTGTATATTCACTATGTTGTGGGGTTAGTCAGTGCATATTCACTATGTTTTGGGGTTAGTGAGTGCATATTCACTATGTTTTGGGGTTAGTCAGTGCATATTCACCATGTTGTGGGGTTAGTCAGTGCATATTCACCATGGTGTGGGGTTAATCGTGTATATTCACTATGGTGTGGGGTTAGTCAGTGCATATTCACTATGTTTTGGGGTTAGTCAGTGCATATTCACTATGTTTTGGGGTTAGTCAGTGCATATTCACTGGTGTGGGGTTAGTCAGTGCATAGTCACGTTGTGGGGTTAGGCCGCATATTCACCACCTTGGAGGGTGAGTGCTGTGGAAATGAAGAGCCCAGTCTGGCAGAAGTGGCAGGGAACGTGTCGTAAATCAGACGCTTGCGGCAGGATGAGCCGCGCCAGGCGCCTGTGCCAGGCTGTGGTGCCAGCCGCAAACATCGAGCAAGGGGGGGGAACTGGATGTACCAGCTCCCAGCCGCCAAGTGGAAGTACAGAATCACGCCAGGGGGTGTGGGCCCTACTCAGACTCACTCTCTACCAAATGGGTCTCTCTCCATCTGCCAGCCTCACCGCGTCACAGATGTAACTAAATAAAGCAATCCAATCTTCCGTTTGCGTCACTCTCGAACCCCGGTCCCGTTCTCGGTGGGCTCCTGACCCGGGTTTTCTCCTGACCCGCAGATGCTGCAGCCGCAGTTCAAGCCCCACAGCATACAGCAGGTGCTGTCGCGCCTCTTCCAGGTGATCCCGGGCCACTCGCCGTGCGGCTCCTGGGACCCCGCCCGCTGCCAGCGGTGCGCCGTGGTGGGGAACTCTGGGAACCTGCGGGGGGCGGGCTACGGGCGGCTCATCGACGGGCACAACTACATCATGAGGTGAGAGGCCGGCGGGAGGGGTGAGAGGGTTGGTGTCGGAGAAGACAATTGTGTGCAGAGGGAATGATGTTGCGACTTTTACTCGTTTTACTATACTCTGGTTGGAGTGCGCGTCCTTCGAAGGAGTGTCGGTGAGAGTGAGAGAGATGTCGGCATGTATGTGTGTGAGAGAGAGAGAGAGAGAGGGACATTAAGACCTTTATTTCAATAACATTTATGAATTCGATTCATCCCGGCACTGCAGGCCATTCTCCTTTGGAAAGAATGCTGGTATGCTGCGTGGCAGCAAAGGACATCGCTGCCACAGCCAGACAGTGGCCGACATAGAAACCAAACACAGACGCACCATTGTGGGGTCTTATTATAGTTATTGCATGAAATTTGATGAGACTTATTCATCCGTTTCATGTTTGTTGAAAGTATGAGTGAGCTTTGAAAACGCGAATGAGTCTTTGTCATGCCAATAAGCCACTTGGGCCGAATTGAGTCGAAGCAGATAGTGTTTATTTATGTACGTAGATAGATAGAGAGAGAGAGACGGGGGGTTAGGAGAGGATCGAGAGAGTTGCTCTGGGAGTGTCCAATGAATCTTCTAACGTCTCCAATTAATCTTCTCACTCCTTTCTTCTGCCTCCGTTTCTCTCCCCTCTTCACTGCCACTCACACTGGGTGGCTTTGCTCTTCCTCATAGACACTGCCACACAAAGGATAGTGACCTCACGGTCAGCCTGCGCGCACGTGTCTGTGTGTGTGTATGTGTGTGTGTCTGTGTGTGTGTGTATGTGTGTCTGTGTGTGTGTGTCTGTGTGTCTGTGTGTGTGTGACAGGGAGAGCGAGATTGAGACAGAAAGGAAGGTTTGTCTGTGTTTTGTGTGAAAGAGACTGTGGAGAATTAATGTGTATATGTGTGTGTGTGTGTGTGTGTGTGTGTGTGTGAGAGAGAGGCAGAGAGGCCTATTTGTCTGGTTTTGTGTGTGTCTGACAGACAGAAGAGACGGGGAGAATTAATATGCAAGTGCGTGTATGTGCGCGTGTGCGTACGCGCGCGTGTGATTGATCGCACAGTTACAGCCTTGCTCCTGCTGTAAATATCTCTCTCCGCTACAGCGCATCATGTTTTTATAGATTCATCTGTTTCATTTTACATTTTGACAGCAATCGTTTTAGCCCTCGGTGTAAAGAGGGAGGAGCTGCGATCTGACTGACAGGACCCTGTGAGTTGGGGGAAGGGGTAAAAGAAGCTTTTGGTCTGGGGTGAGGAGAAAGGAAGGGGCAGGTGATGTTCTATGAATAAGACCCCCGCCCCCCCCTCCTCTTTGGTCATGTGACCGCCCAGGTCTGGAGCACTGACCAGGCTTTATGTCTTAAGAAGATAAAGAAGAAAAGCACTCAGCTCTTAAGGGAGATTATTGTAATAATGCCCTCAAACATGGAACACAACGAAGAGGAGCACTAAACCCTGCCGCCCTCTGCATCCGCCCCCACAGCGGCACACAGCCCTCACTCACACACACACACACACACACACACACATTCTCCCATTGGCACACAAAAACACATGCGCACGCCGCACGCACACACATACACACACACACTCCCTGCTGGCACATAAAAACACACAAACACTCTCCCGCTGGCACTCAAAAACCCTCAAACATTCTCACACATACACACACATTCTCCTCTCTCTCACATGCACATATAGCACTGTGTGTTTGTGTGGGGGAGATGCAGAGATAGAGAGGCAGAAGGTGTGACTGTGTGTGTGTGTGTGTGTGTGTGTGTGAGAGTGAGAGGGAGAAGGAGAATGCTTGTATGTGTGTGTATGTGAGAGTGAGAAGGAGAATGCTTGTGTGTGTATGAGAGTGATAGTGAGAGTGAGAAGGAGAATGCTTGTGTGTGTGTGTGTGTATGAGAGAGTGAGAGTGAGAAGGAGAATGCTTGTGTGTGTGTGTGTGTGTGTGTGTGTGTGAGAGAGAGAGAGAGAAGAAAGTGTGTGTCGTGTGCTCAGTTGTGTTAATGAGGCAGTGTGTGTGGGTGGATAAATGTCTGTAATGAGACTCATCAGTGAAGCAGGCACAGCAGCAGCAGCAGCGCTCTGTGAAAAGCCACCTGCATGGGCTGGACTACATCTGTGCGTGTGTGCGTGTGTGTGAGTGTGTGTGTGTGTGTGTGGGCCCTGCCCGTCTGAAAGCACTCTTTCCCTCTGTCCGTCCGTCCGTCAGGATTAACCTGGCTCCCACAGTGGGGTACGAGGAGGATGCTGGCAGCCATACCACTCACCACTTCATGTACCCTGAGAGTGCCAAGAACCTGGCGGCCAACGTCAGCTTCGTCCTGGTGCCCTTCAAGACCCTGGACCTGCTCTGGATCACCAGCGCACTGTCCACCGGCCAGATACGCTTGTGAGCACAGAGAGCCACTACACACACACGTGCACGCGCTCAAACTGGTCCAGGGTCAGTGCCTGGGGGCAGAATACATCAGTACTCTCTTTCCCATCGGGGCCACACACGCTGGGAAATGTATACATTCATTACTGTAGACGCTTTGGATAATGTCGTTTGCTAAATGGGATACACGTATACAGACATATACAGTGGGTGTAAAAAGTGTTCACCCCCTTTGGCATTTTTCACATTTTATTTTCCTACTTCATGAAATCCTATTGAGAATCTGGAAAGATTTGAAAATTGCTGGATCACCACCCCCGGCCCCATCTAACCTGATGAATGGGCGAGAATTGCAGTGTCCAGATGTGCTAAGCTGGTAGAGACTTAACTCAAATAGACTCACAGCTGTAATTGCAGCTAAATGGGCCTTTACCAAGTAGCACCAACTGAAAACTTACAGAATCAATTATTGTCTGTTTTTTATTTGTAATTAATTAAGAAATAGTTTTGGGGTTTTTTCATTATGTTTTGACATTACAGGGTTCCCAATTCCCAATTAAAGCCATTTTGATTCAATGAAGTAAGAAAATAAAGTGTGACAAATGCCAAAGAGGGTGACCTTTTTATAGCTACTATATACATACATCTTTCACCAGGACGTGTTCCTGAAAGTGAAAAAGACAACGGGGAATTATAAAAGCTGCATTCTGTAAGTTATACTTCAGCTCGCCAAACTGATTGATAAAGCTGCTTCAGTTAAACTTTAGTAACCTTCCTTTCCCTCCACCTTTCTTTCTCTCCCCCCTCCCTCTTCCAGTACCTACGCTCCAGTGAAGCAGTTCCTGCGTGTAGATAAAGACAAGGTACTGTTCCGCCTCAATTCACAGTGTCAGTGTCAGTGACCCCGTCTTTAGCAGTCAAGCGGTATCGGTCAGCGTCTCACCTCCTTTCTCCCGCAGTCTCAAAGCTGTGATTGGTCCGGGCCATCACCTGCCTCATCCCAGTCTCAGAGCTATGACTGGCCCAGATTAGTCCTCTTCCTCTATCGATTGGCCCAGGTCACTCCCCTCCCCCAGGTCCCAGGGCTGTGATTGGTCCAGGTTACTTTGAGACATTAAAGCAAAGGAGGTTATATTAAATCAAAGGAGGTTATATTAATGTTATATAATGCCTTTGTCAGACCTCACTCAAGAGCACTGTGTGCAGTTCTGGGCACCACACTACAAGAAAGATATAGAAGCTCTTGAAAAAGTTCAAAGAAGGCCTCCCGGGTGGTCTAGTGGTTTCAACGTCCGACACTGGCCACGGCGACCAGGGTTCGATTCCCGATTGCCACCGGGGGTGGAAATTGGCTGTCCGCCCCAGGGAGGGGGGAGGGAAGCCAACAAGATGTTGCTCTGGGGTGCGACAGCTTGGCAAGTGCCGTCTGGGAGGAGACGATACTTCGCCTTTGTCACTGCCGGTCACAGGGCTACGGCAGCGAACTATGAGGGAGGGATTGACCTGAAAATAGCAGATGTAATTGGCTACCAAATTGGAAGAAAAATGGGATAAAATCTGAAAAAGTTCAAAGAAGGGCAACTAAATTGATACCTGGTATGAAAGGTAAAAGTTATGAGGATAGACTTAAGGTACTCAATCTATTTAAGCTTAGCAAACGGAGCGGGGATTTGATTGAGGTTTTTAAATTCCTAAAAGGGATTAACAAAGTGAACTACCAAAGATATTTTAAGATAAGTGGGGTCAGCGGAACAAGAGGCCACAGGTGGAAATTAGTTAAAGACAAATTCCGCACGGATATTGGGAAGTTTGTCTTTACACAGAGAGTTGTCAATGCCTGGAACATCTTGCAAGGTCGGCTAGTAGAGGGCTATTCAAGTCTAGGCTAAATGCAGTACTAGATACTCTTTAGATTAGGACATGGCGAGCCTAGATGGGCTGAACAGCCCGTTCTCGTCATTATGTATTCTTATGCTCTTACTCCCCCTCCCTCTGTCCTCCAGGTTCAGATCTACAACCCAGCGTTCTTTAAGTACATCCATGACCACTGGACCCGGCACCACGGCCGCTACCCATCCACAGGCATGCTGGTCCTGTTCTTCGCTCTGCACGTGTGCGACGAGGTGAGGCACACACACACACACACCTTCACCCTACGTCACTGCACTACACACACACGTACGTACACACGTCACACCTTGGTCAAATACTTGATTTTCGTTTGGGAATACCAACTCTTCCGAGTATTAAAAGTATTGAAATAAATATGCTCAACTAAAGCAAATAATTGTTATTTGTTAGTCATTTTCAAATATTGATTCCATAAAACTAAAAGTACTTACAAAATATTCTTTGAAAATATGTAAATATTAATGAATTTGAAATATAAGAATAATGTATACTTTAACATTTATATTAATTGAATATTGAATTGTCCAGAAAAATAAATTTTACAGTATTATGAAATGGATAGTTCCGGCCCTGGGTGCTAATTGGTCAACCGGACTTCCTGGCAGTGTATATATTTATGAAATAGCATGACTAAATAGTTTGTATTGTATTGTACATTTTAATATCATTGCGCCTTCCACTTGCATTAAAATCCTAGATATGAAACATTGTAAGCTGTCAATAATGGAGACCTTTAAAATCTCATTCTCGTCTCTGGTGAATACTAGTTCAGTTCAGAAAGGGAACTCTTGTTGCTTAATGACTGAATAACTTTGCTGGTGGAAGAATACACCTTATAGTCCATAAAGGTTTTCCATTTAAAATGGTCTTGTCTGGGCCCCTGAGGGGCTCAACCGGAAAAAGCACTTGCCCGGAGTGCAGATTGCCCACTGCGGGGGTTCGATTCCCCAGCTGCACAAGTCTGAGTCAGGGGGGAAGGGAAGCTGGCATGAGCTCACTGCGTGTACAGAAAGCTTCTCTGGACTTATCGGTTGGCACTCAGGCACATTTTAAAATTAAAATAATAATAATAATATATATATTTTTAAACGGTCTTGTCTTACTTTTCTGTGTATATACAGATATATCTGGATGGATCCGTTTTATAAAAGTGATACAGAACTGGTCTTCCATTGGAATCCGCTTTGCGTCGTGCTTAACACCTCCTAACCGTGCCGATATTCACGATGTAACACCGGTTCTAGTTCCATATCACTTTATTGAATTTAGTGTACAGGAGGATTGCAAAAGAACAACAGTAGGGTCAAACAAGGACAAGTTTCATCCCCAGGTGAATGCAGTCTTTCACTGTCTGTGTAGGTGAATGTATTGATCTCTTTCTTTGTGTAGGTGAATGTATTGATCTCTTTCTTTGTGTAGGTGAATGCATTGATCTCTCTCTTTGTGTAGGTGAGTGCATTGATCTCTCTCTTTGTGTAGGTGAATGTGTTCGGCTTTGGGGCTGACAGCCGGGGGAATTGGCACCACTACTGGGAGCAGAACCGATACTCTGGCGAGTTCAGAAAGACAGGGGTCCACGATGCCGACTTTGAGGCCCAGATCATAGACTCCCTGGCCAAAGCCGGCAAGATCACCGTGTTCCCCGGGAAGTGAGACAGTGCGGAAGAACTACACCACCCATCAGCTACCAGGCTCTGCTTGCATGTTCATGCACATGTGCTCTGGGTGAACTGGGGCCCCTAAGTGCTGAACCAGGATCAGATGAACGCTAATCTTAACCCCACAGACTTTTTGCGCAAACGATTAAGACTGATCCGGGGTCAGCGCTTTGGGTGCTTTGTCCACCAACTGAAATACTCTCCAAACCTCTTTATCACTTTAGAGCTTCAACATAGGAGCAGATTTTGGACCTTCTACCTCCTGCTGTTGAGATCAGGATTCTTGCTGGTGTTCCAGCATCGCCCCCTGCAGGCGAACAGTTCTCCATTCAGAGTCCGGACCCTGTGCGTCAGGAAAGTCCCTGCAAAAAAGGACGGGACTGTGCTGTCAATCAAAGAGTCGGCCCGCCCACTACAGCTCCTTTTCAACCAATTAACTGTCAGCATACCCAGAGAGGGGCCTGACAAATCACATGCCTTGGATGTGATTCTCACGCCTCTGGAGACTCTGCGCTCACCTGACTGGCATGGGGGTGGGGGGTGGAGCCTTTTCTCCAGGAACCCCCCTGCAACACTGCAGCTCCTGCACAGAACAAAGATGGTCACTAGGGGAAGCCGGCGAGTGTAGTTTACATGCTCTTTGACTGAAGGACTTTTGCCATTAGTTCTGTTTCCGGTCGTCGTTATTACGGTAAATCCCCTGCCATCGCTTTCGGCTGAGCCGTACGTCGGTTAGGACTACGCCGGCAGTGTTTTTATTTTGTTATTTTTATTAGCTTTGTTTTGAATCCCTCGTGTTCTGCTCCTCTCACCTTGTGGTCTGAGGTCACGTGACCTTAGCAGGCCTGCTGATTGAGTACTCAGAAGTGGGCGGGGCGTGCTGCGGTGTCACCCTGCCGCCTGGGCACAGGTGGGGATGCCGCTCTCTGATTGGCCGCGGGGTCTCTGAGCCCTTCGTCTCCTCTCTTACTTCTGAGTTGCAGAAAGGGAGGCCACTGCTGCAGAGCCACAGTGACACACACAGCCAATGACACAGGTGCACACCGGTGGTCAGCATCAACACAGGCACATATCAGATGCGTTGAAGACATGTTGCTGACGGACACGGGAGCTGTCAGCAATAACACAGGCACATATTGAGAGACACCACTTTAGTGACAACCGATGCACGCATTCACGCAAAAACACTGAGACAACGCAGGCACATACCCAAGAGAGGCAGGATGTTGCCCCTACTGTTGCACCCGGCAGGCATACATGCCCGCTAATATACACAGACAGACACAGACACACACACACACACACACACACACACACACACACACACACACACACACACACACACTTCCCAGCGCAGACACTGCACGGTTCTAGAACACTCCGAAAACAACGTTCTCGAGCGGCGCCCAAGTTGTCACCCCTTCCCCCGCCCAGAGGGAGCGGCCGTGCGACAGACATCCTCGGATCCGGCCAGAACACAAGCTCACCGTGTCCACAGCTCTGCCTCTCCGCCATATCCATTTCACAAACCTCGCCGGCGGGCGGCATCTCCATCAGAGGACATCGATCGGCGCGCTCAGATCAGCGACCTCTCGTTTCTCAGCAGGGACTCCTGCAGCTCGGGCCTCCCTCGCAGGCTCCTGGGGCGGAGCGGGGGGACTGAGGGAAACGTTAGGCTGCCATCGATCGCTCGCCCGGCGTTTCCCCCACACGGTTACGCTGCCATGGAAACCCGGCCGACGTTCAGTCGGAGCGCCAGTGCCGATCGATGCAGACCGCGCGTCTGGACCGCCTCCCCATTTCTCTGGATCACTTGTCTGCCCGGTCTCACCCGATTTCTGTTTGTACAGTGTTTCCACGGCAACGTCCGATTCGCTTTTTAGGGAAGGAAAAAAAAAAAAAAGGAAAAAAAAAAAAAAAAAGAAGATAGATTTAGACGCAGTTTAGGTTTCTTTGTCAGTATTTTTCAGGAGTATGAATGTATGATATCACGTGTGTGAGAGTGTGAGTGTGAGAGAGAGACTTTCTGCAACACACACTTTGCTTCTTCTTTCTGCAAGTTTTGATTTTCAGGTAGATCCCTTTGAAAGACAAAAATAGACACATATTGTCTGCAGGTCTCAAATGCAGGAAGACACACACACACACACTCACACACACACACACACACGTACACACACTAGTGCCTTGTCCCAGCTGGGTACTGATCCCCTTCTGTCACATTGTGTACCTCTCTCTCTCTCACACACACACACTCATCCCTGCTTTGTCCTGCGAGTACTCTGCCATTAGGGGGTGATCTCCAGTGTGTCTGTGTATCATGATGTATAATGCATGTGTATGTTAATGATTGATGTATGTTAAACCAGACCCAGGGAAAGGGGAGGTCAATTAGTCAAACCACTGTATAACCAGACTGCCCTCCCCTTATCTTTCCCACTCCCTCTAGAGTCAGGGACAATGCAGGGTTCAGTCACCTCTCACACACACACACACACACACACACACACACACACACACACAGGGGTCTTCACCATTATTTCCCAAAGTGGAACACGCCCCTGTTTCACATCTCTGGCTGCTACTGAATCTCCCCTCTCCCCCCTCCCAACCTTGCTCTGACCTGCCGCCTCTCGGGCCTCACCATACGCCCCCCCCCAGCCCCAGCCCCACCCCCACCCCTGGTCTGGGTCCCTCCAGCCTCCCTTGAGAACCCCCCCTCACCACCCCACCTCCTTCCTGCTCCCTCAACAGCCCCCTCATCCTTTTTTTCGAGAGGGTTACCATGACAACACCGTGCCTTTTTACACGAATCAGAATCACCGTGTCCGTTTCACACTCTGTACATTTTCCACGGCTCCTCGGCTCCCTTTCAGCCTCTGTGAAAAACAAGAGCGAAAACAGAGAGAGAGAGAGAGAGAGAAAAGCTCCAACCCTCACGTAATCGCAGAGTGCCCGAGACCGCGTTTGTTCATCACTCTCTCTCTCTCTGTCACGCTCTCCTGGAAAAGACACCCACATTTATCTCATTTTCATATTCAGCTTACTTGAACCTCTTTATTGTGTGTCGAGAAACGGGGATCTCGGGCGATGACATCCCGAGATCAAAAACACGCGCTTATGGTTGCATATCCTTTCACCACAGGGGCTTGCTTTAGTCATATAAAGGACAGCGGTTCTGCCACCCTTGCAAATGTTTCGGTACATGACATAGAACAAAATTGATGTGCAATATTTCACCAAAGAGTGTTACAGTCATCCAATCATTGTTATTGGCCCCGTTTACTTTGCTTAAGTTGAACTTGCAGCTCATATGAACCCCTTTTACACCTTTCTCTCAGCATATGCGAACGGTGGTGCTCTGATTGGCTCAGAGGTTCACTCCTGGGAAGGCCATTGGCTCAGAGGTTTACGGGATAAAAAACTTTTCATCCCAAACTCTGCTCTCCTTCGAGCCAATGAAGTGCAGTCATTCCCCACCACAAGCGGCTGACCCTGTGTCACGTTTCCGTGCGCAGTGCCCTAATCTCTACGGCGTGTGGATGGGCTGATACGGTGGGCTCAGTGAATGGGATTGGCCATCCACATCATTTAAATATCAGTGAATCAGAGCACGCCACGCCTGTCCACCAGTCCATAACACAGCTGACCCCTGGGCCCCCTCACAGCATCAAAACAGAACCTGATGGAAACGCTGCCACCTGCTGGAGGTGGTGGGTATACGCATACATTTTTTTAAATCAAAGCTTTCTGCTCTGACTCAGTGAAGTCTCTCTCTCCCTGACTCCTTCAAGGTGCTGGGAGTTTTCTTAAAAATAAATGTTTTGACAGTATAGGTAAGGGTGATGGGGAGGTGAAGGGACAGAGGTGGAGGGGAGGGGTCAAGAGATGCCCCCATCCCCAACAGTTCCTAATAAACTATCCCATCACCATGGTCTGTCACATAATTTACCAACGACACAGGCTGTACATACTCTGTGTTATTGCTTAGGATTGTCATCAGTGTTATAATTATCATTTGATCTGTTCTTTCTTTCCTTTTATAACCACGATTTCTCTGCGACAAAGGACTGTTTTTATCTTATGCTATTGTAAAAAATAAACGTGACATGGAAAGGACCGAGAGTCTTACCAGTTTTATTCATCCCTCTATCTTTCTTTCTCTTACACTCATCAGCCGCTCTCCCGTTAGTGTTCACTCATCCGACTTTGAGAAGTTGATTCAACACTTTGCGACTTGGGCGATGCCCATAAAAAACAACAAGCCGGCTAATGTGTCGTTCTAGTCGCCGTTGGCTTGCTCAGATCAGGGGATTCCGCTTTTCTTTGACTAAGACGTGTGGGGACATTTTAACGTAAACGTAAATGTAGCTGCGTAATCTCAGCTTCTCTGCAAAGGCAGCATGTAAGGGCAGGGGAGCAGAAAACCCACCTGCCCCCAGAGCTCGAGGTAGAAGTTGCCCTTAAGCGCTGATATGGGACCAGCTAACTGTGCCCTAAATAGTACCCTTAACAAAGAAGAAAAACGCTAAACTGACTTCAGATCAGCGCTCAAGGGCAACTTCCATCGACACCGCCCTGGAGGTCCAGTGCGACACCCACTCTGCCACAATGGACACTGGGACTTGTGCCAGCACACATGGCCAGCAGCGTCAAGAAACGGGAAAGGGAGCTCGGGCGATTGCCACCTGAACAAAATGATGCGTTCATGGTCACGTATCCTTTCACCACAGGGGCTTGTTCTTTATGCATATCAAGGAAAGCTGTTCTGCCACAAAGGACCCTGGGATTGCTGCCTGCACAACGCACTCCTGTGAGATCAGCTTTTGGCCACTTTTCTCCTGTGTGGCCCAGTGGTTACAACGTTCGACGCTGGCCACAGAGACCGGGGTTCAATTCCCCGTCTCGCCAGAGTCGGCTCTGGCCGGGAGCGCCACCAGGGGCGGCGATTGGCTATCCGCCCCAGGGAGGGGGAAGGGAAGCCGACATGATGTTCGCTGCGCATAAGAGTGGCCCTGTAGTACCGGGTTGCGGTCGACACTTGGCGAGCGCCGTCTCGGAAGAGGCCTCAGGTCGCCTTCCTCACTACCGGTCGCAGGACTACGGCAGTGAAATCACATTACTACGGGGGGGATTGACATAAAAATAGTGGGTCTAATTGGCTATCAAATTGGGATAAAAATTGGATAAAAATCTGAAACAAAAATTATTTAAAAACAATGGCAACACTGCTACACCCACCCTTTCCTTTCACGATAACCCCAAACCCCCACATCAGTTTGTAGCAGGGACCCTTTTAAGTGTAACACCAGGACTGAGCTTCACCAGCCGTCCCTCTCAGAATGGGCCTCGCTCTGCTGCAAACCTCACGGTGGTCAGTGTGAGTGACAGAGCCCCGATCTGCGATTCTGAGCAAGGTCATTTCCTTTTCTCCTGTATGGCAGCT
The DNA here is from genome assembly GCA_029706075.1 of Aldrovandia affinis. Lineage (NCBI taxonomy): Eukaryota > Metazoa > Chordata > Actinopteri > Notacanthiformes > Halosauridae > Aldrovandia > Aldrovandia affinis. Next base: position 1,792,599 of record JAINUG010000089.1, on the reverse strand, counting down.
CCAATCAGGGGGGAAATAACGGAGCCGAGGATGATGTACGACTTAACAGAGGCACTTATTTGAGAGGGTCGTAAATCCAGCCCTGACCCTGGGTCCAGATGGACTGCTTGCTAAAATATGAGCCACCAAGAATAGCATAGTCCCCTCCACCTGGTCTGCATAAAGAGTGTGTGCATGTGCGTCTCTGACACACACACACACACACACACACACACACACACACACACAACACACACACAGACACAGACACACACACACACACACAATGGATCAGACATAGATACTGTCCTACATCGTCCTAGTTCATAGTCCTAGTACAAGCAGTCTTCACCCCGCCCCCACCCCACCTCTCGCTCTTCACATGCAAACACCTAAACATCCTGAAAAACAGCACTCACAGACTGAGAGACGCACACTACACACACACTCACACACACAAAAAAGAGACTGGAAAAAAAGAGAATCTGCACATGACTCACAGCTTTATTCAAGTCAGCCTACAACAACATTAAAGTATAATCAGTGAGGGCCAATACATCTCATTCCACACGGACGGCACAGACAGCAATCCACATTGATCCATTTCATGATTTAATTATTACTGTATTTTCCATCTGACACAACAACACAAAACGATGGCGGGTTCCCTGCGCTCGCACTACGGTGCAACTAGCAGCTCACCGTGGCGGCGTTTTCTCATTGGCCGGACACGGGCATCAGGACAGTGGTCGACTCCCCATGCCATCGAAACGATTGTGCGCTTTGAACTCTAGCGAAGTGCAGTCAGCTAGAGGCGGGTCCAATGTTACCAGCTCTTCTGGTGTAAAGGTGTCAGATTTGAATGGGGCGGCTGGGAGGGGTGGGGCGTTTCTCTCGATTGTCCTGCAGGGAGTGACATCACAAGGACAAAGATGGTGGGAGAGGAAAGATAAGAGGCGCACGGCTATATTTACTAGACGGCCCCCGTTTTTCTGAACCCCCCACCCACATCCCTGCCAATCATTATTCGGTAAGACTCAGTCAGTTTAGACTATATCCGTCCCCTGTGTGGAGAAGCCAATTGGATGATGAGAGGAATGGGGAAAAAAAGCAATTTATCTACACATGCACTGCAGTTCCCCTCCGTGGAGAGAGGAGGCGCTGGCTGCTTCCCTTTCTATCAGATGAGTGAATTTGCCTGTACACACTTGCTGTCTGGAATGTCTCAGGAGTCGCTGTGGAGCCAGGACACCCCAGGGTGGGTATGGTGGACTACCTTTGATCACCCCCCACCACCCCACCACCACCACCTTCCCAAAATAACCCCACCCACCTCTTCTCTCTGAGTGTTAGTTTTGTGCATCACCCAATTTGAGGTGAGCGAACTCGTTGGCCAGCTGCAGTGCCTCCTGTAAGCAGTCCGTGTTCCTTCCCGTTGCCTGGGCGGACATGTCTTTGCCACCTCCTTTACCATCCAGCAGGGGGCACACTTCCTGCACCCACTCACTGGCCTTCAGACCCCGATTTGCCACTTCCTGAGGGAGAAATGAAGCAGAAGGGAAAGAGAGAGAGAGAGGGGAAAAAAAGGGGAAAAGTACAGGGGAGAGGGGAGAGGGTTTATTTCTTAAACTCATTAAAAAAATAAAATTATTATTATTATTTGCAGCAGTTATATTTGTGTGATTGTGCGGGGATTGCTCCATCTATTTACAAAGCACATGCTTAGGCAACACAGAAGTCTGGTTGCCATGCATGTCATGCGTGCAGTGTCAGACAAATGACAGAAATGGGAAAAGCAGACAGATGTCAGAAACACCTATAAACACACACACACACACACACACACACACACACACACACACACACACACACACACACACACACACACACACACACAGACAGACAGACAGACAGACAGACAGACAGACAGACAGACTGACTGACTGGTGGAAGCGTACCTGGGGCACCTGGCATAGACAGATGATCTTGCCCGCCTCGTTGTCGACAGTGAAGAGCATGGCAGCGGTCTGGGGGGAGTGCGTCTTCAGCAGCTTCAGAGACTCGTTCAGAGCCTGGGGGGGATAAGATGCAGGGGGTACAGCCAAACTGTTAACCAGGATACATCTGCACCCACACATCTACCCAAATCCACACAAACACATTCTACAGCCAGAACAGGTGCTGTACAGGAGAGACGTACTGGGGCAGGTGCCCCACAGGAAACACACACTGCTGAAGGTGCCCCACAGGAGAGATATAGGCAGTAGGCAGCTTACAGGAGAGATGCATCACTTTCAGTTGGGAGGGAAAGGGTTACCTTGGCAGAGGCTCCGGTCTCCATCTCCATGACGACCAGGGGCTGGTTGGGGTTGCTGTCAATCATCTCCTTTGTTTTCTCCAATACCTGAAGTGAGACAGAAGACAGAGAACAGTCAAAACAGAGATATGGGCATGCACATATGCAGAACTATAAACAGCATTACACCATTGTCTTGGACCAGGAATAGGGATGTTAATAATTAATGAATGATTAATCGCTGTTAAGAACTTGATCGATCGAGCATATCAAATTAACGATTATGTATCACAGCGCAGCGGAGTTATCCAATAGCACAAACTCTAGTGAGGGTAATAATATTGCTTTGAAACAACAGTTAAAACCTTGTTGATTTTATCAAACATATCTAGCAATATTTCGCAAAAGAACCAATTTACAACGACAAAATATTTTTGTTATATTTTGTATAGCCTAATGTTACTTCAGCCGACAATAACGTGGTCTCAAATTTGCTAAGCACGCCTAACGTTACTTCCGAGTTTTTGGTGAAATCATTTTTTCCCCCCCCACTGTAAACAGGCTGTGCACACAGCTCACTCCTGAACAAGTGGATATGCTTATATTCTTAAATAAAAACCAGTAAGGGGACGAGTCGGGACTCGAAAGTTAGGAAGGACAGAGTCCTGTACTAGAGTCCTAGTACAGCAGCACACCGCCCGCCCAGCTCCCTCTCTCTCTCACCCGCTTCTGCACGTCAGCCTTGCTGGCACGGTCCAGGTCATCCATGGTCTTCTTCAGTCCCTTCAGAGTGTCTCGCATCTCGTCCTTCTGCCACTGAGAGATCACAGCTGTGCCCAGACTCTACAGAGGGAGGGAGAGGACACCGCTGAACACACCGTGACACGCTCCACAGTTCAATGCAGCACATCCTTAAACACTGCACAACATGCTCCTGGTAACCCTGTGGCATGGATACGCACACACACACACACACACACACACACACACACACACACACACACACATTTTTACACACACACACACACACACACACACACACACACACACACACACACACACACACACACACACACACACACACACACACACACAAATCACACACACTACTACATTTTTACAATTTATTTGTTACAAGCTTGATGGTGGTTCAAGTTTAGATTTTATAATACAACTTAAATCTGCACCTACTACATTAACGATGGTAGTTACAACGGGTGTGGTTGTTTTGATTTTATAAAAGCAACTTGGCACACACCTGTACACACCTACGACCTGCACACACCATCTTGGACACACACACACACACACACACACACACACACACACACACACACACAGACACACACACACAGACACACACACACACACACACACACAAACAGACACGTGCACACACAGACAAACACCACTGACCCAGGTTGTGTGTTTTCAGTGCGTTTGGAGGGGCTGACCTCAGTCATGTCTGCGATGTCCTTCTGCACGTCCTTGTTGGGGGCGGTCTGTGCCTTCACTTTCTCCCCCAGAGCAGAGAGCGACTGCCTCAGAGCGTCGGCCTTCCTCTGGGCCTGAGACAAACACACGCGTAGCGTGACGGGGAGAGTTTGAGTTTTAGTCATGCACACGCACACACGGAGAGGACAAGTTTCATCCACACAAATAGAGAGGGGGGAATAGTTTGACTTAGTGACTTCATTTAGGCAATCCATTAAGGAGCTGTACATTTAAGAGTACCCCAAAATGACAGAGCTTTAAAAAAAAAACATGATTCCACTCTGCAGTACACAACGCCATTTGCCAGTATTTACGGTCATCAGATCTCTGCTTCAACTCCGTGCCAGGAAGACAGACATGAAAATCAATAAGTGGGAGGACTCATCGATTCTGCTACATTTAGAAAAATACTATTCCCCAATTCATCTTACTGGGGGAGGGACACAGCCCCATTAGCTGCACAGCATGTGGCAACATGCAACAGCCTGTGGGACAGGCCAAAATCCACAGGGGTTCTCAAAACTGACCAAACTTGGCATGTTTGTAGAAGACCATGTCTTGCACATGCCAAGACAATAAGTGGTAGTTCTAAAGCAGATCAATGAAAATGCAAACTTTGAAAGCCCATAGCCTTGACCCGTTTTTCCTCCCAATTTGGTTGCCAATTATACATTTCAATTTTCCACCATTTTGAGTGGTAGGTCTTCTCATGAGCTGTAGGTCCAATTGACCTTTTTTTAAAATTATTTTTGTATTATTTTTGTATTTTTTAAATTTTTCCAATTATACCCTCTATTTATCTCACGCCTTTCCCCACGAGTCCTCGACGCCCTCCTCTGGGTCGAGGTCCACCCTCCACCCGCCCCGGGGGTGGACAGCCAAACGCCAGCTCCGATCGGGGCTGACGACCAGGGTCGGTCTGGTAGACGCGGGTTTCAAACCACGTCCCTGACAGGCAGTGCACACCACACCGGACCAGCCAAAGTGTGGTGCGTTAGACCGCTACACTATCCGCTGGCCCCCAATTGACATTTTGCTTCATAAAGCATCAGAGCAGTTCTAAAACGTTGCCAAATTAGTTTCCTCGCCCTTTTAAGAGTTTTCAAGTGACAATGGGTTTTCTGGTGTGAACACATTCCATTCACACATCATGGTATGAAATTAATGAGCTACAACCAAAACTAAAGTTAATTGAGGGGAAAAAGATGGGAACACTCATCTTCCTTGACGAGGGAAGACGGGACTGTCATCCTACACCCAGACATGGTGTCTGACTGGGAGGATAATACGTTGAAGTGGCCCAAAATAACCCATGGGAAAAGGTCATTGTATTCCATGCAGTCTATGGCGATGAACGGTACTCCATGCAAAATGTAAAACGTTCGGATGCGTACTCCACAGCAATAAAGTTGGCTGTGCATTATCATATCAACGCAATGTCTTTGTGAGGTACCCAGGCGATAGGTGGCACCCAGCCAGTGCCTCCACAGTCCATGCCTCGGCTGGGTTTACAGAGACGGGAGACGTGGAGACTGCCGGCTGCTCTTGTGTAGCTGGACAAGGGTGGTCGTGCAGTCACACAGCACCCATTCTCTAGCATGTACGTACACTAGCTAGCCCCTTACTTCTCTGATTATGTTAGCTTGTTTACTAAACCAGCTTAAGCCTGCTTATAAAACCTTAAGTTTTTTGTTGCTAGCGAGCAACATAAATGTAGCGAATTATTAGCATACTAACTAGCCCAGTAACTTGTCACTGTCTACAAACCTGTGCCCAGGGGGGCTTCTAATAACTTGTGAATAGAAAATGCTGTGTCAAAAGATGACTGAATGGGGAGCCAATCAATGTGACCCACATGGGTGTGTCAATTCAAAATACTGCAATTAATGACAGACTTCGTCTACTGGCTCGGGAAATATTCAAAATTGTAGTGCACATCGTTCCAAAAAAGACAAAGCTTAAATGGTGTCTATATCTTGTCGAAACTGGACATAACTGAACCTTGAACCTTGTAGTCAAGGACAGGTAATGCTTAAAATTATTATTCTCTGTAGGTCCACAGTTAGAGGTCAGTGAGACTGCCCTCTTAAGTGTGAAACTCACCTCCAGCCTCACTATGAATCTCCTGCCTTTAAGAAGATCTTCTTCATTTCATCTTTTTCAGCAGGTGTCCAGTGGCTGGGTGCTGGGTGATTGTTCTTACCATGTATTAATGCACATCTTGTAAGTTGCTCTGGATAGGAGCGTCTGCTAAATGCTTAAAATGTAAATGTAATGTAAATGTCCAATAAACATGCTGTTGAACTCATACACCACAGAGCTGTCTCAAAAAAATCTGTAAAGCAAAAGCTGCTACTTCAAAACACATGGCTCTCACGAGCCCGTTCATTATTTAGTATTGATTTCTTTGTTCACATTACCTGTAGGGCTTATTTCTACAAAACCTGCATATGATAATAATAATATATGCCATTTAGCAGACACTTTTATCCAAAGCGACTTACAGCAGTGAATGCATACTTTTTTTAAAAATTCAGTATATGTGGTCCCAGCGGGAACTGAACCCACAACCCAAATGTTGCCAACACCATGCCCTACCTACTGAGCCACACAGAACCACAGTAGTGCATAGTAGTGCATATGAATATTCTATGCACTACTGTCAGCCATATTTGTCAAATTCAGACTTTTATCAGTGACAGTACGGCTGCCATAAGACATATCGCTACCATGACACAGAAGACTTTGTATAGATGGATGCATTGTCCATGTAAATAATATAAAGATTTAAACTTAACAATTCAGAATGGTATTATCTCTATGCATGACAAAGCACTTGCACATAATTGTATACATATCACATATTGTACATAGTCTTGCTTGTAATAAATCTATTTTGTTGTTAAATGTAATATATTCACAGGTAATGCTTGGGGATATATTTCTCTACATTCTATTGCTAAGTAGTCTGCCCTCAAACAACGTAAGAGCACTGTGCCAGTAACCCAAAGGTTGTGGGTTTGAATCGGCTCATTTGCACACCGTGGATTGGAGTGCTTTCCAAATCGAAGAATCATCAGAAACACGGTTGTCATTCGGAGTTACAAAAGATGTGACAACACTGAAACACGATCCCTTTCGGGTTATTTTGTATTTTGTGTGTGCGTATTGTTCATTGATATTTTAAAATCTTTTTCTCAACCCCCGCACACTGGATGCACTCAAAAGCTCATCAAGAGGTCCTACGTTTGCATCCAGGCAATGCACATTTGGATTAAAGATTTAAAATAATGTGTGAAACCATTTAGCATCTTGTTTCTTTATCAAAATAAGTCTAATCAGCCACTAAATAGGAAATTAAATCAGAAACATTTTTTTTTTTTATAAAGAGAGACACCTTCTCTTCACACCTGCAATTAAAAGCATCGGGCTGTTCCAAGCAGAGCGTTCGCACAAAGCCTCGTGAACACGCAGCATCACATCCCTGCTATGAACCTCTCACCTTGTGCGCCTCTGACCCAGTTACCGCCACGATGCGCCGGATGCCCTTGGCGATGGCCTCCTCGGAGACGATGACGAAGGGCGCGGCGTGGGCGGAGTTCTGCAGGTGCCTAGAGCCAACGGGAGGAGGAAGGTCAGAGCGTGTGCGTGGGGACGGCGGACCCTGCAAACGCAGCTGGGGCCTGTGGGCCCGGGGGCTCGGCGCGCGCGGGACTCACGTTCCTCCGCAGAACTCGATGGAGGTGAGGGACCCGGCGGCGCTGCTCGGGTCGGCCAGCAGGTCCGGGACGGGGATCCCGATGGACACCACGCGCACCGGGTCGGGTACGTCTCATCAAACACCGCGCGGAGGCCCTGGATCGCCTTGGCAGCCGCCAGGGGAGTGTCCATGGCATAGACCGGCTAGAGAGAGCGAGAGAGAGAGAGAGAGAGAGTGAGCAAGAGAGTGAGAGAGAGAGAGAGGGGGGGGGGGGGGGAGCAAAGGATACAGAGGGAGAGAGAGTGGGGCAGGGATGGATACAGAGGAAAAGTGGTGGAGAGAGGGAGGGAGGGATGAGAGAAAAAGGAAATGGGTAGGGGGAATGAGAGAGAAGAGGATGGGAAACAGGGAGAGAGTGAGGATGGAGGTGGGGAGAGAGAGAGAAGGTGAAACAAACAGAGTGGAAAGAGAGAGACAGTGAGAGGCAGGAGGTGAGGAGATGACAGAAGACCGTTAAGACTATGAACAGCGAGAGGGAACAGTTCAGGTTTATGGAGGTCACTGTCAAGACAGAGATGCAGTGGGTTGGAAACGATGAAAAGAACTAGTGCAGGACTGTAAAACAAAGCACACTGGGACAGAGCTGATGAGCAGGGAACAAAACCGGGAGAGACGCTGCAAAGTAAAAAATATTTAAAACCTTGCAATACAAAGAACGAGTTTGAAAAAAAGAGAAATGTAAAAGAAGAAGACATGGCATGACAAGAGATGAGAGCTTTCTAGCCATCTCCGCAGAGAAAGGGCCAATTAATAAGCAATTGGAGGGGAAACAAGACGCTTGTTATTCTAGAGTGTTCCGGTATGTGATCTAGAGTTCACACATTCTCTCCACAACCAGTTCTTTCCCCACCCCTACTCTACATTTTTAAAGTGTATTAACATGCTGCTCTCTTCACACTGAACTGAGCTCACCTTTCTCACAGAACCGAACAATAAGTCAGACCCCCTGCTAACTCAGCTGTAGCGTTGCTGTGGTTGAAACCCGCACCCCCCTCCCTCTCTGGTGATGACACTAAATCACGGCTCTTCAATCCTAGTCCTGGTCCCGGTCAGCCGCAGACGGTGTGCTGGTTTTTCGCTTTCACCTTGAAAAGCATCATTTGTGAACATTTTCACGGCTCAGACTCAAGAAACCAGGTGAGGTGAGTTACCTGTGCAATCGACTGCTTTAATTGGTCAATTGAGCGCTGAGTAACAACAAAAGCCAGCGCACCCTGTGGCTCTCCAGGACCAGGGTTGAAGAGCCCTGCTCCTTAATGTACCCTGCTGCCCGCCCCCCACCCGGCGACCCCTGACCTCTGACCTTAGCGTCGCGGATCATGGCGCAGGCGATCTCCTCGGTGCGGCGCACCTCCCCCGTGCTCAGGGCGCCCTTGGCGGTGAAGTCGAAGCGGAGCCGATCGGCCGCCACCAGGGAGCCCCGCTGGTCCGCCTCGCCCAGCACCCCCCGCAGGGCGAAGTTCAGGATGTGAGTGGCGGTGTGGTTACTCATGATGGGCTTGCGACGAGCCTGGGGGGGGGCAGAGCGTATCATTATGGAGGGAGGAGGAGGGAGGGAGGCAGGGAGCATACAATTATGAAGGGAGGAGGAGGGAGGGAGGGAGCATACAATTATGAAGGGAGGAGGAGGGAGGGAGGGAGCATACAATTATGAAGGGAGAAGGAGGGAGGGAGGGAGTGTACAATTATGAAGAAAGGAGGAGGGAGGGAGGGAGGGAGCGTACAATTATGAAGGGGGAGGGAGGGAGAGAGGGAGAGAGAGGGACAGGGACAGAGTGCAAAATTGTGAAGGGAGAGAGATTGAGGGAGGGGGGGAAGGGAGGGAGAGGGCGGGGGGGGTGAAAGGAAAAAAAGGGCAGGATATGGAGATTAAGGACAGGTGAGTAGAGGAGGAAGAGAGGGAGCGGGGGAGGTTGGAGTGTGAAGAGGGAGAAGAGAGCCGCATGTTAATCTAAAATGCGGCGTTGGCGTGGGGAAAGAGAGGCTGTGGAGGGATCGAGCGGCCTACCTCGTCAACGTGCAGCGTGACGCGGTCTCCAACCTTCAGAGTGCCGTACACCGTCCCCACGTGCAGCACGTACCCACCCCGAACCTGAGTGTTCTTCACCGTGAACTCCATCTTCTGCTCCGGGGGCAGGAGGAGAGGCGGAACACAAGGAAAGTGAGAGGTATTAGTGCAGGGCTGAACACACAATGAATTGTAATGCCAATTAAATTTGATTTGGAGCATGATTTAGAGATAATTACACATCATTGGCTGTATATTAACTATAATAAGCATAATCAGTAAGACATTGATGATAATACCAGTGATGGTGACGATTAGGATGGCAATGAATCTGAACTTCCATTACTCCTACAAGTGCTAGGCAGTGCTGCCCCCTGGTGGTCACTGGCCACAGTGCTTACGTCCTCGGCAATGTCGTTCTCTCGGAGCATGTAGCCCTCGTCGTAGGTCTGTCCGCCCTGCTCGGCGTAGAATGAGGTCAGGTCCAGCAGAACACCACACTCCTGTCCCACACAGACAGTCACAACTCACACAGACAGCTCAAACACTGAACACACATAGTGCACGCTCCCTCCTCAGGGCCAGCACGGTCCCCACGGCCAGCTCAAACACTGCAACACACATAGTGCTCACACACAGCTCACACACAGCTCACACACAGCTCACACACAGCTCACACACACTCCTATACTGGAAATGTGGAAGTAACATTGTGCTTAGCGAATTCAAGAGGCCACACTATTGTTGGCTGAGGTAACGTTAGGCCATACAAAATACAACAAAAAGGTTTTGTCATTATAAATTGTTTCTTTTGTGAAATATTGCTAGATATATTTGATAAAATCCACAAGGTTTTAACTGTTGTTTCAAAGCAATATTATTACACTCACACAGAGTTGTGATACATAATCGTTCATTTGATATGCTTGATCGATCAAATTCTTAATGGTGATTAACCGCTCATCGATTCATCATTAACATCTCTAACTGTAATGCGCGCGCGCACGCACACACGCACACACACACACACACACGCACAGCTCAAACTGTGTGTGTGTGTGAGTGAGTGTGAGACAGTGTAAGAGAGACAGTGTGTGAGAGACAGTGTGTATGAGAGACATTATGTGAGGTGTGTGTGTGTGTGTGTCGAGCGTCTCACCGTAGCTGCCGTTGTTCTCAGAGCTGTAGCGGTATTTAGGCATGTCGTCAGTAGCTGGGATGCCTTTGTTGCGCAGCTCCTCGATGGAGTAGATATCCAGCATGATGTGATCCTCCTCTCCTGAGCCCTTCCCCTGAGACCTCACCTAGCACACAAAGAGAGAGGGAAACAGTTAACAAGATAAGGCATAAAGGCATAAGGATAAGACATATTATTTGAGCAATCTTGATGAAAATAATCCTCCAGCTTCAGATCCTGAATTAATCACATTATAAAGTAGGGGGAAAAAAAGAAAAGAAATAAAAACCAAAGGACTATAATCTGAACATTTTTCTCCAGCCACGATAACAGGTATAAGGGCAAAAAATGTGTGATAACCATCCTCATCAACCGGGCAAATCAATTCTTCAATGCGTAACAATCTTGTGAAAACTGCTTACAGTGATCAACACGTGAAAAGATGCAAATTCAACTCAAAGGTGCACAGAGGCAAATGCCTTAAATCACCAGAACAGGATCAGTAAACCCATAACCTGAATCCTGTTTCCTCAGGTGAGTGGATGACTGACTGTCAGACTGCTTCAGAGCATGGCATTACTGGAGCAATACTGTCAGACTTGGGCCCTGACAGTAACCGTGTGATAGACCAAAATAACAATTTGGCAGAAAATATCAAGACATCATGGAAAAAGAGTTTCAAAAGTAGTTCCAATTTAGGGACAAACATCATTGGACATTGTACACATCTATTTAGGTCTGAAAATAATAACAGAACATTTCAAATTGAACAAAGAACAATAGTTCAAGGCATTTTTCGGCCAAAAGAAAAAATAATGAGATGCCAATGAAAAGTTGGCACAGAAATATTAGAATCAATAATTGAACCCACTGCCCAATATGCCAGTGAAGTGTGGGACCCGATGACAGAGCAAGATTTCACAAAATGGGTGAGCGCAGCCAAAATGGTGTCAAGGCCGCTGACACAGGAAGACCTGGATCTCTTGAGAGGACAGGCTGATCTCACACGTGATCAACAAGGAGAGACAGATCTGCACTACATTACACACTACAAAAATGCAAAGAATATACAGGAAACGTATTTCAATAAAATTCAACAAATTCTTCCCGTTGTCTTTGCGTTGCAGGACGTTCAAAATCGTCCTAGCCTCCTTCAGGAAGGAAACCTGTGCACTGTGCAGGCAGAAAACACATAGCTGTCGACCACAAGCAGAGGGACTGTGGGTGACATCCATAGACCGAGCATACACACTGGCTGCCAATTTCATTTTGAACTTGTAGATTTATATTCGTGCGCTGAAGTTCTCTTCCTTTAGGAGTTTGTGAACTGAACTGGTAGATGAGAAAAAGAGAGGGAGGATGGCAGAAGAGTGGCTGATTTAGTTTGCTCATCTCAATGCTTTCTCTTTAGGGTCACTGCAGAGCCCCATTCATAAAAGGAGGTACAATGACTCTGCCCTGTGCTGTACTGCCCTCTCCTGCAAGCACGCGGACGCTCATACTGAATGAAAAAGAGTCACGTAGCAGAGCGTAAAACAGAACTGTAACCCCCACAGGCATTATGAGGCACGCAAAACAAGATGGGAGCTTTCTGCTTCGCCAGCCACCCCAGTGACAGGCCGTTTCCACTGCCTGCTGGTTCTGCACTTCAATCCGCGATCCCGGGGCTGCTTTCTGCAAAGACGTCTCAGCCACCAGACCTTGAAATGGGAATGTGGGATGACAGGCCTCCTGAGCATCTCAGCCCTCCATTTTTACATCCATCCCTCTGTTCTCTGCCCTCCTGCTTCTCGGTCTCCTCCCATCAAGGTTAATATCGTTTTTAAGTTGGATTAAAAAGCAAAACTTTGAATGATATTATTATTATTTATACTTATCATTATTCCACCCAGATTTTAACACATCTCCTCCTACAGCTTTTGAGCTAGGCTTACCAAACTGAGACTGAGTTGCTATTCAATGTTTTTTTGATACTCAAAATAGTTTGAGATATTAATGCCTTTATATATTTTTTAATCCCATTGACTTGGTAGAACATTCAGAATTTGTAAACAATCTGCATCTGGCAACATCAGAATAGGCTACTATAGATACAAGTTACTGAATGCTTGATAAAACTATATTTCAAGAATCTAATTGTCAGCTGAAGGGCAAGTAAGCAGTCTTGTCCCATCTTTCTAGTACAAAAGTATTTCTGGAAATAATGTTAATAATGTTAGTGAAATATACATTATTTTAAAACAAACACAATTTCTTCTTGTACAGACAGCGAAGTCGCAGTTCTCGTACTGAAAATGTATTTTCTGTACTGCATCTACCCCCCCCAAAAAAAAGGATAAAAACAACAAAAACATTGGAACAATTGACATTATCAGACAAATAAGACAATCAATTGCTACAATAGCAGACAAACAGGATCTGATAAGAGACAAACACAGACATGAGACAGGAGTTTAACTCATCGATAAATGGAAAACTCATATATGGTTGAGTACATTCCAGGTAATTTGGGGAAAGCGTTTATTGTATGGGGCAGAACCAATTCTGCCTACCAAGGTGCTGTTATCAGGAGTGTTGACCCTGCAGTGTGAACAAGTGTCTCTATCAATAAATCCCATTCTGTACATTTTCTGTTGAATGAGTTGCATTTTATGGTTTTTAATCATAGTGATGATATCATTACATATTTGTTTTCAAACATTTATATCAGCAGTGATATTTTGTCTTTTTCCCCATTCTACTAGATAAAAAATGCTGTTATTAAAATTGTTTTATTGATCGACTTGATTGGATCCAGATGAAAACTTAAGGCTTGTTTGATTTAATTGCATACGTCCTAAGAGAGAGTGAATTAATTAGATTGAATCCCAACCTTAGGTATAATTAATTTCTGTGCTAGCTAATGTATTGTGGTGTTAATTTATGGATAGTATTTCATATATAATGTACTTCAAAATATGCATAAAGCCCAAAAAACCTTTTGAATGCACTTACTCACTTTAGAATTTTTATATAAAAAAACAAGTTGAAAACAAGGCCTCAATGGACTTTGCACTAAAATCACAATTACTGTACTATCCTTCATCAACGCATTTTGTACAGAAATGTTAGAGAAATTACTACGGCTGCAATTTTGTGTTCTGCATTTCCTTATTTCTAAGAAACTAATATCATATATATATATACACACACACACACACACACACACACACACACACGCACATACCAAACATCAATAAACCGTGCTGATCACCAAAACAACAATAAGTGCTGCTACTACTACTACTACTACTACTAGTACTACTACTACTAAGTGCTAGTGCTGTTACTACTAGAATGATTGGCTTAAAGCCAACTAAAGTTTGTCCTCAAACTTTCTTTTATAGCTTTGTTATGTTTTTTAGTTTGTTTTCATTTCTATACCATTTTCATTTTTCCTTTCCATTTCAGTTTTGTTTCAGCTTAGTTTCAGCCCTATTCATTTTGATTTCAGTTTTTATTTTAACCAATTTTTAGCCTTGGTTGAAATTTGTTTTAGTTTCAGTTTGAATATAATAGGTTTAGTTTCAGAGACAAAAATTGATGCGTGTCCTCAATCACAGTTAAGCAGCGTTACACCCACCACAAAAGGAACATAAATGAATTCAAGACACGATGGAAAATTCTGTTCTTTGTTGAGATCTTTCCAACTATATTTAATTAAATTTTTGGGACATCCCATTGGGACCACATATACTGAAAAATGTATGCATTCACTACTGTACGTCGCTTTGGATAAAAGCGTCTGATAAATGGCATACATTATATTATATTACATTTTATGGATAAGAAAGTATCTAATTTTGCTGCCCACGGTTTCATCTTTCATTGAACTCAACTGAAATGTGTGAAATGACTTAGTTTGAGCTACGTGTGCATCTCACCTGGGCAGCCTTCTTCTCCTCCTCGAAGCCCTCTCGGTCCACTCCCATCCCCCTCTCCTCTGCGATGAGAGCAGTCAGATCCAGAGGGAAACCGTATGTGTCATACAGCAGCCAGGCCGTGTCCCCTGGGAAGAGGGAGAGGGAAACAGTGTGTTATTTTTGGAACAGTGGGGAATGTCCCTATTTTATTCATTATAATTTTGTATTGCTATATTATTATTATTATTACTGTTTTTATTATTCATATGATACTATTGTTTTTATTTGTGCTTATTTATAGGGAGGGGAGGGAGGATTGGTTAAAAAATGCTTTGGCAACACAGGGATCGGTCCACCCATGAAATGTTAGAGAGAGGAGGGAGAAAGCAAAATAGAAAAGGGGGTGATGGTCAGTAGCTCCACATCTCAGAGAGACAGAAAGGGGGGGAGCAAGAGAGATAGAGACTGCTTTCAAATGAAATCCTGCGTGAGCTGTCATTTGTGGACTTACGCAGTGAGACCTCTAACACTAACTCAAGATTAAGATTCCTGTCCCAGCTATGCAAAGCCCCTCCCCCCACCAAAAAAAAAATCCACTGCTGTACCTGGGATAGTCTTGTTGTCTGCCAGGCTCTGGATTTTCCTGTCCAGGATGCGGCGCCCCCTGGTGAGTGTCTTGAGGAACTGCGCCTCTTCGTCGTTGATGACGTCTTTCACCATATCAGGGTCCTTCTTCAGCTCAGGGAAAGCGTCTCCCTGCAGAGGGGGAGGCAGAGCAGAGAAGATTAGAGAAGGGGAGTTCACCAGGTGAGAAGAGGTAAAGAAGAGGTAGGAAGCAGGAGGAGGAGAGCAAGTAGTCCTCACCAGCGACTCCACCACCACATCCACCAACGAGGCAAAGAACCCTCTCTGAGCTCCCAGCTTCTCATGAGAGTACCTGACCGCACGACGCAGGATCCTCCTCAACACATACCTGCAAACACACACACATGCACACAGCATAGGTTTAGAGCATTCACACACACAGGTATCAGTACTGAGACACACACACACACACACACACACACACACACACACACACACACACACACACAGGTCACAGCACACACAGGGGCTCAGTGCTTACCCTCTGCCTGTATTGTCGGGTCTCCCCCCATCGGAGAGGGCAATGGTGATGGTGCGGGCGTGGTCTGCCAGGACGCGGTAGGCCATGTCAATCCCATCGGCGTCCTCGGCACCAACCTTCCCCGTATAAGGCCGACACCCAGTACCCTGCAGTCAGGACAGGCACCGTTACAGCAAGAAACAGAGAAATAACTGTCACACGGACAGACACGGTCACAAAAGAGAAAAACACGGCAGAAGACTTTACCTCTCGCCTCAAACTAACACACTGGAGAAACAGAGGCAGCCTGAGAGGAATACAGTGTTAAACAGGCAGACAATCAGACCTTTACAGGCCGACAGATCACCAGAGGTCCTGACAAACAGACAGACACAGGAGGCTGCGGGGGCCTTGCCTGCTGGATAGCCTGGAAGTAGGGTATGAAGAGGTCCGTGTCGTAGTTGGACATCTTGTTCTGCAGGACGGACACCAGGCGCTCCAGCCCCATGCCTGTGTCAATGCTCTTCTTAGGCAGGGGCTTCAGCTCCGTCTCAGACTCCCTGGGGCACAGGGAGGAGCAGGGGCCTCAGGTAAGGGTCTGGAGTCATGCACAGGTCTGGAGTCATGCACGTACGTGTGTGTGTGTGTGTATGTATATGGGCGTGTGCAGGAGTTTGTATGAGTGTGTGTGTGTGTGTGTATGTGTACGTCTGTGTGTGTGAGTTTGTATGTGTTACTGTGTGTGCGTGTATGTGTACGTTTGTGTGTGTGTGTGTGCGTGTGCAGGAGTTTGTATGAGTGTGTGTGTGTGTGCGTGTATGTGTACGTTTGTGTGTGTGTGTGTGTGTGTGTGTGCGCGAGTTTGTATGAGTGTGTGTGTGTGTGTGCGTGCGTGTATGTGTACGTTTGTGTGAGTGTGGGAGTTTGTGCATGCGTGGGGCAGTTTGTGGGAGTGTGTGTGTGCGTGGGTATGTGCATGTGTGGGGGAGTTTGTGTGAGTGTGTGTGTGTGTGTGTGCGTGTATGTGTACGTTTGTGTGAGTGTGGGAGTTTGTGCATGCGTGGGGCAGTTTGTGGGAGTGTGTGTGTGCGTGGGTATGTGCATGTGTGGGGGAGTTTGTGTAAGTGTGTGTGGGTATGTGTGTGTGTGTGTGTGGGGAGTTTGTGTGAGTGTGTGTGTGTGTGTGTGTGTGTGTGGGTATGTGTGTGTGTGTGTGTGTGGGAGTTTGTGTGAGTGTGAGTGTGTGTGGGTGTGTGTGGGTGTGTGTGTGTGTGTGTGTGTGTGCGTGCGTGCGTGCGGGAGTTTGTGTGAGTGTGTGTGTGTGTGGGTATGTGTGTGTGTGTGTGTGTGTGTATGTGCGTGGGTATGTGTGTGTGTGTGTGTGTGGGTATGTGCATGTTACCTGTTGAACTGTATGAAGACGAGGTTCCAGATCTCCAGCACGTTGGGGTCGTCCATGTTGACCAGATGAGCAGCGTCTCTGCCTCCGATGCGGTCGAAGTGGATCTCACTGCAGGGCCCACAGGGTCCCGTGTCTCCCATCTCCCAGAAATTATCCTTCATGCTGCCGGGCAGGATGCGGCACTCCTCCAACCTGAGGACCAGCGGACAGACACATTAACACACACACATGGACAGACAAAGACAGACAAATGACTCTAGACTGTAGGCAAACGAGGAGCCTTGATTGGCTGAATGGCCTGTTCTCACCATTATGTACTCGTATGTTATTATGTATTAGATACACACGTTCAAAGAGGAGACAGGTAGATACACAAAAAGTGCAGAGAGAAGGAAGGTACTGTAGATACAATCAGGTACAGACGGATTACATCCACACACAGGCGGCAGTGTAGTGTAATGGTTAGGGAGCTGGGCTTGTAACTCAGAGGTTGCTGGTTCAATTCCCAGGTGGGGCACTGCCATTGTACCCTTGAGCGAGGTACTTAACCTGAATTGCGTCAGTAAATATCCAGCTGTATAAATGGATTGTATGGAAAAGAAATGCAAGTCGCTCTGGATAAGAGCATCTGCTAAATGCCTAAAAATGTCAAATGTAAAAATGTAAACAAGTTCAAAAGGCTCATACTGAATCACACCACCCCACCCCCACTCACCCCAGGTCCAGCCAGATCTGCTTGCACTCCAGGTCTGGCTCCAGCCCTGCCTCGGGGTGGCCCCCAAAGTACGTGACGTACAGACGCTCGATGGGGATCCCAAGCTCCTTGGTGAGCAGGTCCAGGGCCAGTTCACAGGCCAGGGGCTGCAGTGAGGAGGAGTGGAGAGCGTGGTGAGCAGAGAGTACGTGCGTGGGGGAAAACACGGCTAGTTCGCAAGATTCACAGAGCGACTGTAAAACGCTTTGAAGGAATTCTGTTAATACGCTCTGCACTGCCATACTGCCATATTCATTTTCCATCATTCAAATAGTTCCCAGTTTTGTTCAGACGGGGTTCATTCCATTGCCAAAGCAATTAGGAGGTTTTTTGATAAGTTTAGCCTCATAGCAAGATAGACAAGAGATAATGCACTGCTACTGTAAAACAGCTGCTGTTCGCGGTGTCGAAATGCCACTAGTATGTCCTGTATTGCTATACTGTCCCGTTCACAAGAGGCTTTCTGTCATTCAAATGCTTCCCATTTATACAGGGTTCATCAAGGTTTTACATTTTTAAGCCGCCCCAGGACAGGAAGCAACGCTACCCAGCAGCCCCAGCTGCAACATGCAGGAAGTGGCAGGGTAGTGTAATGGTTAGGGAGCTGGGCTTGTAACTCAGAGGTTGCAGGTTCAATTCCCAGGTGGGGCACTGCTGTTGTACCCTTGAGCAAGGTACAAACCTGAATTGCTTCAGTAAAATATCCAGCTGTATAAATGGATTGTATGTAAAGAAATGTAAACTGTGTAAGTTGCTCTGGATAAGAGTGTCTGCTAAATGCCTAAAATGTAAATGTAAGTGATGCAAATCCATCCAGCTGACCTTGAAGTAGTCCCCGAAGGACCAGGAACCCAGCATCTCGAAGAAGGTGTGGTGGTAGACATCCTTGCCCACATCGTCCAGGTCATTGTGCTTGCCACCGGCACGGATGCACTTCTGGGTGTTTACCGCGCGGTGAAGCCGGGCCATGGGGTTGGAGGGGTCAATGGTGTTCAAAAAGATGGGCTTGAACTGTGGAGAGGGTGGGGGGAGACGGAGGAGAGAGACAGGGGAAGAGTGTGTGAATGCCAGAAGGCAGTAGGGTACATTGACTTAAGCATCAATCAGTCTGACATTTTATCATGAATCGTTTGCTAGAAAGCTCATTTTGGCCTTCGCTGAGTGGAGTTAACAAGTAAGCAAACAAGTCCAAGGTTGTTTTCGAGGGAAAGGGAGCTCGAGAGAGAGGGGACAACTGAACGTGGAACATGTATAGCCTACTCCCTAACAGGAACCCAGACCTTGTCATAGCCTTGGAGTTCGGGAAATGAGAGTTCCAATGAGCAAAGCAAAAATAACCCAGAGTCTCCCCGACAACCATTAGAGGTACCTGGTTCATGCCGGCGTTTGCGAAGAGCAGGGTGGGGTCGTCCAGTGGGACGGTGGCGGACGAGTGGACGTACTGGTGCTCATGTTGCCGGAAGAAGTCGATGAACTTCTCGCGGATCTGAGCGGCGGTCAGTGAGGAGTCCATTCTGGGAGTGGCTGCCTACAGAACTGAGGTACAGACACAGCACTCAAACAGTGTTCATAACGAAAAAGAGTTCAATCTGAAGAACATTTACATTTTACATTTTAAGCATTTAGCAGACGCTCTTATCCAGAGCGACTTACAAGATGTGCATAATACAAGGTAAGAACAATCATAGTTAGCGCACAAGATCGGTGCAGTAAAACAGCAATAGACATCATTGCAGGCGTCTGCGTATCATACCTGTAACACTGGGAAAGAAAAGGTTAGTGGGTTGTTTTTTTTTTTTTTTTTTTTTTTTTTTTTTTTTTTTTAAACAGTGTAGAACAAGTAAACAGTGGTGACGACAGATTGACCCGCAGACTAGTCCTCTGTACACATTAATATAGGTCCTGAAAGTCTGGCCTGGGTGACACGGTCTCCACATTACCCTAGAGAAGAGCTCTGCCAGTCATGCACTAGTGTAGACAGTAAACTTTTGTTTACGTTTCATGCAGAAAGCTTCCCTCTTCATTCTGCAAAAAACATTTTCCATCCTTCGACAAACTCCAATGCCAGTTTTTCCAACACAGCCTTTTCAAAAGGGCTGTGCCTCTGTATATTTCTGCATTGAATCAGAATGCAGCTAAACAGTCAGCACAACCGTCAGTTGTAATTACGAGATTAAAAGCGCCCGGAGCAGGTGCTCAGAGTAGGCTATGCCTCTTCCTGTGTGAGGAACTCCAGTGACCTGCAGATACCTGACACCCTGGTGGACAAGTAACATAATGCAGTCTGAGGGAGGAGATCTACAGATCTTCCAGTCCTCATTATCCAAAACAACTTACTGAAGGAGCATTCAACTTAGGCAGGTACAGAACAACCACATGTCACTACAACTTCAAGCTCCCACAAATCAGCAGCCATACACTACACTAGCGCTAAAGCAAGTGGTTGAACATCATTAGAATGAAATAAGCCAACAAGTTGCAGTAGGTTTTTATTATTATTATTAGGGGTGGGTGTAGCCGTAAGAGGTGTGTTTTCAGACTGTGACGGAAGATGAACAGCGAATCAGCCGTTCTGACATCAGGGGGAAGGTTATTCCACCATTGTGGTGCCAGGACAGAGAAGAGCCATGACCGGAATGAGTGGCCATTGGCCTCGGAGGGAGGGAGTAACCAATCGCCTAGAGGCAGTTGAGCGCAGAGGTTGGGCTGGGGTGTAGGGTTTAACCATAGCTTTTAGATCTATACCTAGAGGCAGGCTGACAGAGGAACCATAAAAGCAGGTTTACCGGTTGGTCCATTTTCTGCAATCTAAACATTCTCCTCTCTGTTCAGGCTCCAGAGACCAAGTTATTGAATCCTCAGGGAGAACCAGGAAGCTGAACAGCTGTTGGAAAGACACTCAGGAGAGGGAGGGGAGGGCAGGGCAGTAAACAGCCCAGGTCCCGGTCCTAACAACCATACCTCCACCGTAACGACCAGCCGCACGCCAGAAAGCAACACCTTAAATTAACATAAGCAGCCAGCACACTGAAACCGCCAGCCAAAATGGAAAATCACAGTCAACAATGAATGGCATGGAAACCAGTGGTCTGAATATACAGAAGTCACTCCACGGCCCAACTTATCCACATTTGAAGACAAATCCCCTGGTAATAAGTGTTGAGCCCAATATTTTATCCAAAAACTCATAATTGCAATATGAAATATTATTCCAATACTACACAAAACAATGAGGTGAAAATAATATAATTTGAATCTTCTTAAAATGATTTCAACAACCATATTTGTTGTTTGTTTGAATAGCAATACTAGGCCTAAGAATATTTACTGACATTTACTGTAAACAAGTTGACTTACTTAAATGTGATACACATTCATTTTCCTCCCTAAACACACACTTAAACCTATTGGAAAAAGCCATTTAGTACTGGTATTCAGTGCCAAGAGGTTTGTAAGTGTGTGCCCACATGTGTTTAATGTTCATATCAGTGAGCTTGCCATTTTTTTTAACAACATCAGCTCATGCTAATAATTTAACAAGCATTGATGCATAAATAGGGAAGACTTCACTTTTAGATGAAGACATTGATTTTTCAAAGACATATTTTCAGGGACCACGGGAAACCTGCTATCAATGGGTTGACCTGGTGTAGAGTACACAGCTCGCTATCTACCTTTACTTGTGCCTTTGGTGATGCATTACTGCGATTCGTCCATGATCCTTAACGTTATCTAGCGAACGACCTACTTAAGGGGACCTGACCCATACTTTGAGATACGGCCAAGTTACAGATTTATGAATCACTAAAACCCTGCGATTTAATAGTAATGACGATGCAACTACGCGAGCAAGCGGACTCGTAGCACCCTCCCGTTCATTGCTATGTCCTGAAGGGAACGTCTGCTTTACGACAGGAGATAAAAATGTGTCCGTAACTGTTAAGTTAGCTATTTGCATAATTACTGAAACAACCAACACAAAAGTCGACGGGAGACGGTGACGTTGCTACAATTAATCGTAGCTCATTCGCTAAATTCTTGATGTTTAAGGCTAATAAACATTAGCTCCCTAGCGTTAATACGGTAAATGGCATTTTCGCCTAAAATGTGGCTGTCACAAGTAGGAAGCTCACACGCAGAAAACAACTAGCTAAACGTTGCTAGCTGTTAGCAACAGTACTGTCAACGTATAGCTAACGTTAATTACTAGCTAAGCAAGCTAGATGGCCTCGTTGCGGCTGTGGCTGGCCAGCTAGTCAACTAGTTATGACGCAAACCGACAAATGAAGTAATACATGCTGTAACCTAAACTAAATAATAACAAAGAGCAAGAGTCTTCATTCATAAGTCATACGAAAATCTGAAAATGAAAGTGTAGTATGATTCACGGGCGCGTGAGCTTTACCAAGTCAGCCTGCAGCAGCCAACATTTAACTGCATTTACTCAAACCGGTTTAGAAGCGAACGAGTACTTAATATGGTCGATTAGCAAGGAAAACGGCTACATGTACAACTCCTATGAATTCATGTGAATGCTGGACATATTTGTAGTACTCACATTAATTCTGAAGATCTATCTTCTCACACACCGTGCTCACTCTACTCAGGCGGGTGAAACCACGCACTGCACAGCAAAGCAATAAATTCCGCCATAAAAATACCCCATTGGCTTATTCGCGCCATAGCTGGGGACTGCTCTGTTTTTGATTGGTTGGTTTTTCTGTCAATTTACCGTCAGCAAGGCGACCTGAATGTTGGCTAGCGCGCAGCCGGCGTTTCGCGGCTGATGCAATGAAAAAGCAACAAGTTTGACACGCGGCTTGCACTGCTGCATTTTTACTTTGACTTGATAAAGGGGTTATCTCTGACGTTCGCGCTTCAGCTCTGCCTTTATGACACTGAAATCACAAATATGTCATATTAAACAGAAGTAAGCTGTGCAATACGCAAATAAATAATAACGTTTTGAAACATCTGCCATCCATTTGAGGTCTGTGTTTATCGACTATATTAACACGTTCACTGTAGTTTAGGGCCATGTCCATTTTATATGATTCGTCGTTATAAAGACGAAGCAATAATAATATTAATTTAAATGAACACGTCCAATAAATCTAACGTTAGCTATCTTGCTAAAAGTGGAAGCTATCTACTTTCTTGAGTAGAACTAACACTGGGTGGCGATATTTCACTCTTTTAGCGTATTTACAAGTACCTAAATTCGCAAAAAGAAGAAGCTTCGCAGAGGCTTTCGGGAGCTGAAGTCTTCCGAGTATGTAAACTATATTAACGTTGCACAACCTCCATCTCTGGACTTCACATTCCATCAGCCCATGTGGGCGCTGGTGTGACGTCGACTGCTCGCCATCTTGGTAGATAAGTCGCTGCATGTTTCTCTTTGGCTAGCTTGTAAACCATGCCGGTCGATACAAAACGAGTACGGGGACCGGATGAATCACAGTCCCCTCTAATTTTTCTCCCCAAGAGTGCTCAGAAGGTCGTCCCGAAGGAAGGCAGGGAAGACGGCCGGCAGCGGGGGCAGACGGATGTGCGGCCAGTATTCGCGCGATGTGGCCTGGTCAGCCAAGCAAAGGGATCTGCGTACATAGAAGCGGGGAATACGAAACTCATGTGCTCAGTGTACGGACCCCGGGAGATCGAGAGAAAGGACGAGACGGATATGAAGTCCGGAAGGCTTTTCTGTGACTTCAGATTCGCCCCGTTCTCCTGCCAGAAGAGGGGAGCGTGGATCCAGGGTAGCGAGGAGAAGGATTTCTCACTGGCTTTGTTGGAAAGCCTGAGACCGGGGGTGTGCCTGCACAAGTATCCCCGCTCGCAGATCGAAGTCAATGTGATGGTCTTGGAGAACGACGGCTCGGTCCTGGCGCACGCGGTCACCTGTGCCTCCTTGGCGCTCGCGGACGCCGGGATCGAGATGTACGACTTGGTCCTAGGTTGCTCGCTCCGACAGGACGGAGCCACCTATCTCATCGACCCCACGTTTCCAGAGGAGAGCGGCAGCTGCGTCGCAGATAACGCCGAGAATCAGGGTAGCGTGACAGTGGCGCTGTTGCCCAGTCTGAACCAAGTGTCAGGCTTGCAGTCGGATGGGGAGATGGGAGAGGAGACGCTGGTGGACGCCGTGCGCGCGTGCATTGAGGGGTGTCACAAACTGTACCCAGTTGTCCAGCAGGCCTTGATTAAGTCTGTGCGAAGAAAGGCACCACCACCCGAGAATTGAGACGTTTGTGTTTTCTGCGCTTTGTATTACCTGCGCTTTTTATAGATCCATGACATGTATCACATTTATGTATATTTAAAGTAATTTTGTTAATAAAAAATACAATCTGGGCCTTACTTTTAATTGGCACGTGTATGTACTTTTCATAAATCGAGTGCACAAACAGTTTCAATATGAACTCTTTATTTATATTTAAAAAACAGCATGCATGTCAACAAAGAAAAGTGCAGCATGTAAACCGGTTCAGCGTTATGTGAGAGCCCCGAATCTTTCTTATTGTTCTCACATGGTGTTACAGATTATGCAAACTATGTTTGGGTATAAGTGTGCTTATGTTTTTTCATTGAATTTAGCATCGATTCATATGCAATACATTTAATATTTTGCTTTGAATAAAGTCTAAAGTGCAAATTCATCTGGGTGTAGGAGCACTTTGCTTCAGGCTCCAAATCTCAATTACATCACACGATAAGTTAAAAAGTGGTTCAATGTACACATTTAAAAGTATGAATATTTGACTAGCTCAAGGTTAAATCTAGATTAAGTATGTACTGACAAACTGCCTGTAAAATCACATTTATAAGAATTGGGGTATGTTGCCATGCCCACAACTGAACTCATTTCTCAACACCAGTTATGATTACATAGCCTATACACATTCTAGGTATAAAAATATACATTATGATGAACACGTTTTCTCAGATGGGGCTCCCAGCAGTTCAAGTGGCCCTGCTCCGGACGATCACAGTGGCCGTGCCCTTGACGTCCCTCAGCCGGTCAGCGTCGAAGTCCACCAGAAGCTTCCGCAGGCCCGGTCGAGTGGGCCTGAAGGAGATCTTGACCGTCACTAACTGGCCCGGTGCAATATCCCTTCTGTGAGAGGGAGAGAAGGATAAAAACAATTTGAGAGTGAGGTTTCATCATCCTCCCAAAATCTTGCCTGGCTGCTGTGGTTCTGGAGGGCTTTAGTTCAGGGTTTGAAACACAGAAGTGGGGAGAGGAGAATAATAAGGTAATTAAACACGTGGGAGGAGTTACACATTTTCTGGGCATACACAATTGTGGGCATCCAGGATCAGGTAGGAATAACTGTAAGGAAGCCATATTTGCACATGCGGTGTAATGTGAGAAACTGGGGGGTGTTAAAACAGAAAGGGTATATGGATATGCTTTCCCTTCTAAGGAGGTTACTCTTTTACAGCCAGCACCGCTACTGAATGGGAAACACCAGATGCACAGATCAGTATTGTGGTTGGTGACATACTGGGTGTTGTTTAATTTGAGGGCAGTCCTCCTTAAGAGCATCCACATCCTCAGGAGTGCACCACCATTAACAATGTGGAACATTTTCCCCTCATTCTGAAGTGGAACAAACCTGGAAACGTCCGATGCAAAGAGACCCTATCCGTTGCAGTACTTAAATTCCCAGTTTTTATTGAACAACTTGCCACTGAACAAGCACAAACCATCTCAATAATTATAATTTGATGGAAATGACAATTACTTATTGAAAATACCACTCAAAAGAACATGAAATTCTCCCCAGTCCTCGCCATAAAAATAAATAAAATCATCTTCCAAGGAGACAGCAGGAATTTTTAACGCTGGCATTATTGGATTTGGAGGGATTTGTGGTAATGCTTGGCGGGTTGGTGCTGGAGAGGGGAGAGGGTTGAAAGGGAAGGACAGGAGCTGCGCCATGTTTAGATTGGAGTGTGCTCTGTGTGCTTGTGCCTGGTCAGCGCAGAGGGAGGGAGAGGCAAATATAAAAGTACTGTGTTCTCTGTACTGTGCGGTCAGACAGTTCTCGCTGAGGAATTCTCACGGGCAGCAAATGACTGATAAATCACATCATGACAAGTAAGTGGGCTCTCACTCACAAATACACACAAACACACACTGCGGCACTTGCATGTAACAAATATACACATGCAGACAGCCTCTCCCAGACTAAATGTGGTTGAGTATTTTCCACCCCAAAAACTGATCCAGGACCATCTTATCCAACTCCTAATCCTAAACCAAGAAATATGTCCCACAGTTTTAATTCCTTTTTACACCAGAGGTGGGGAACCCTGTTCATGGAGGGCCATATCCGTTTCTGGATTTTATGCCAGCTTCTACTCATTTAATTAGCCCAATCATTTAGGTGATCTGACATTTTAGCTACGTTTACTGATAAGCTCATGAATGCTTGCTTAAGACTGTTCTTGTGTCTCTATATGAAATGTTTTACTGTGGTCTAATCTGCAAGTTAACCAGCTGGTGTATACTGGTAATTAGATAATTGAGCCAAGGTAACTGGTGGAAACAGAAGTTGGCATGAAATCCAGAAACGGATATGACCCTCCAGGAACGGGGTTCCCAATCACTGAATTGCATCCCTGAATCTGAGAAACGTACGGCGCTGGGATTTCCTTCACGTTGGTAAGTCCCGCCCCTTCCACAGTGAACACACCCCCTCGGAGGGAGACGGGCAGTGGGTTGGTGAAGGTAATGTGAGCGGTGACCTTTTGAGACACCACTGCCTGGCCCAGAAGCTGAAACAGAAGCACAGACGGTACTGTCAATGTGAACAACCTCAAAGATCAAGTACATTTCATGGGAAAAACATAATTGAAAAACAGTACGGTCAATACCAGAAACGTAATTAAGACGTATCACCTCAGACTGTAAGTCAATACCAAGTAACTTTATTTCAGGAACAAACCTCACACAGTGAATTCAATTTCAACAAGCCAACACACACTTCTTAAAAAAACAAACATCCTCTAGCCTCTGGCATTTTAGAAGCCAGACTGTTGGAGAGTAGACCCTGCAACATGTGTAATTGTTTATTTTGAATTCCACTATTACACAATCAACTTTTGCACAGGCTTGGTTAGTCTTTGGCAAAGCTGTACTAACTTTTACAATTATGTAATATTCCTGGCAACTGAGGTAATACACTTACGTTTCCCCTCTAAAAAAATCTAGCGTGTTAGTTGCATGTTACACACCACAAGGCACTGCACCACGTTTTGCATACATCACTTCCTGTTTCCTGTACATGCAGGTGCTCCATACCTTGACCACGAGCTGGGGCATGCTCAGTGGAATGTTGACTTCCTGCAGGATGTTGTCATGGTGGTTATTTGCCTGCAGCAGGGCGGTGACCCTGATCAGGTGATGCTCAGACACACACATGCCATAGTGGTCGTACCGCAGCCTTAGCACCTCCTTGTGCGCTGAGAGGGAAATAACAGGGAAGAAGGGGAGGAGTCACAACTATGAGGAGTGCAAGTGAGCAGAGCATTATGGGGCATTGTTACCATGGTAGCGGAGACTCACTGAGGTGGTACTTATACCAGTTTTCTACCCAGAAACCATGATGCTGTGTAGCTTATGGTAGTAGGTAAGTTCATTGAAATACTTTCTCACACAATTAGCAGGTTGTCTTTGACTACAGTACTGGTTCACATTGTTGTTAGCATGATGAAATCCCCTGGTACAGTTTGAGGACTGCTGTCATGTACAGCCATGCTCTGCTGTTGTACGGTTGTAATTTTACAATTTGGTAGCCAATTTGCTATCCAATTACACCCGCTATTTTCAGGTCAATCCCTCCCTCATAGTTCGCTGCCGTAGCCCTGTGACTACGCGATGAAGGCGAAGTATCATTTCTTCCGAGACGGCACTCGCCAAGCCGACGACCGTAAATTCCGGCACCCCAGAGCCACTCCCGTGTGCACGAACGTCTTGTCGGCTTCCCTCCCCCCTCCCTGGGGCGGACAGCCAATTGACGCCCCCGGTGGCACTCCTGGCCAGAGCCGACTCTGGCGCGGCCGGGGAACCGAACCCCGGTTGCCGTGGCCAGCATCGGACGTGGAAACCACTAGACCACGCGGGAGGCCCGTGGTGCTCTAATGCAGTGGTCCCCAACCTTTTTTGCACCACGGACCGGTTTCATGCAAGACCATTTTTCCACGGACCGGGGTTGGGGGGGTGGTGGTACATGGAAAAAAAACTGAGACCAGTTCATTTTTTCCAACGGATCGGGGGGTGCATGGAAAAAAAACTGAGACAAGTGCGGAAAAGAGGCACAGACGGAAGTGGTCATTTTTCTAAATAAAACACCCTGAAGACGGCGATAGTCAATAAAATGGAAATCAAATTAAAATTAAAACGTTTTTATTATTTCTGTGCGGCCCGGTACCAAATGTCTCACGGACCGGTACCGGGCCGTGGCCCGGTGGTTGGGGACCGCTGCTCTAATGCTCTGGGTGCACTGCAACGTGTTCTGTGCTCTAAAGTGCAGCACTGTGCCCATGGCATTGCTCGGCGTGTCACTCACCCCTTTGTGCTGGCACAGTGAGGCTGGCGCTCCGCCTCTGGCACTCCCCCCGGTGGAGGCTGTTGTAGGTGACGGCGTGGGAGGTGATGGTGAGCCGTGCCAGCGTATCGTCCCCGCCCGTGTTCCGCACCTCCACGATCACATCGAAGTCCGTGCCGTGTACCGCCTGGGCGTGCCTGATGGACAGCTCCAGCTGTGGCTCTTCCCCGTTCACCTGGGACACCCTCCGCCCCGCCTTGTCATACACGTCCCGCTCCTTTCTCGAACCTGGCGAGGAGGGGGGGTTCTGTGTTAATACGGGAAGGGTTCTTGTGCTACTGGTCTGCATTGTAGGCTACCATCAAGTCTGGACACAGACCTGGTTTCAGACATCTGTATCCACAAATAGTGTGTTTGCATGAGACTCACTGGAAATGAAATCCCTGAGATATTTCATTTTCATTTAAATGAATTCCCTACACAACAGCCTATATTCCTTACACAGGCTTGTAAAATGCTCAAAAGTTTGTTAATGTCTACATTGTAGACATTCTTGGTGCTAGTGTTCAGTGTGTGAGTGTGTGTATGTATGTGTGTGTATGTGTGTGTGTGTGTGTGTGAGTGCCTATATTTATGAATGTGTGTGTGTGTGTGTCTGTATTTGGTGCTGCACCTTCTGGGTATTTGTAGTGGTCGGTGATGTCCTCCCTCTGCTCTCCGTACACACTCTTGGTGCTGATGTTGCGTCCGACAGTCCGCTGGTTGACCGAGGCTTGGGAGCGCTGACCATCTGGGTGCACGATCCAGGTGGCCAGGTCTGCATTCACCTCCGAGAACACGAATGGAGCGTCGTACTTCAGCCCCACCTCACCTTCCTTTATCGCCCGCACCGGGCAGGGCCCACAGCAGAACACCCCTGAAATTGGGGAAGGGGAGAGGGCCAGAGAGCGAGGGGTAGTGGTGAGAGAGAAAAGAAACAGGAAGAGAGAGGGGAGAATAAAAATAAATCAATGGACAAGCACAACACTGCCCACTAGCAACTGACCCACTAGGCTCCATCCCCTGAGTGTTTTGGAAACGGACGTTATAGTACGTTAGATTGGTGTCCTGCAACCTGATTGGTTCTAGCAAGATGTAGCCAGCATTGTTATAGGTCAGTGGTTCCCAACCTTCTCGTTGTAAACCCCCAGCCGGTGCATGCATTTGTTAAATTCCACCACCAGTGCACCTGATTCATCTAGTTAACTACTTAATGAGTGTTGATTAGTTGAATCAGGTGTGCTGGTGGTCGAATTTAACTAAGACATGGACCGGGTGGGGGTTTGCGAGGAGACGGTTGGGAACCACTGTCATAGGTAAATGGTTAATTTGCCTTGAAACAATGTCTCCAACTGGAGCCCCACTTGCACAAGATGATGATTGGTCAGAAGAAGTAACTGACCATTGGTTTATTGGCAAAGCACATCCCTGGAAATTGGGCAGACTCATCTCACTTCAGTGTCAACCTGGTCAGGCTCATAGTACCATAAGATTATGAGCCTGTGAGGCTAAAGTCTCACCCTCGCTCCTCTCCTGTGGGGTGGGGTCCAGTACCTGCCACCCGTCATACCCCTTCGGAAGATCCTCCCGATCCATCCACGACTCCACCCAGCAGTGGTAGTTCCTGCACAGACACACAGTAAGCACAAAGCAGGGCGTTAGTGGGTAATTTAACCAATTAGGATTTTCTAGATGCAGATATACAGATGACACAAAGTCAGAAAGCCATTAGGTCCTAGTACACACACACATACACAACTATAAAACAGAAAGTGGACAGGTGGTGCAGGTGATCAGAGCGTGTTCCTCATTTCAGACGGCTTAGCATTACTACTACTGTTATGGAGACTGAACTCTTCCATGTAGTAAAGATGAAATTACCTTTGTCTCTCTAGCTATATATATACACTTTAATGTGATAGAGGACAGGAGGGATGTATATTTCTACAGCATGGGAAAGCGAGAGAGAGGAGGACACCAGGAGGTGAAGACAGGAACTGGGTATAGGAAGCTAGGAAGTAGCTCACCCCATCACCTTCCTTCTAGGTGAGAAGAAAGGACTATTAAAAAAGTCAGTGATGTGACTTAGCCAGAGCCTAAGCTTTGAGGAAGCCTACCAACAAGAAGGAAACTTCTGCTAGCACCTCTAGTGACTGGTGTGATTATGTCAGGTACACACATAAAGTTACTTCTTCAAATTCCTCTTTTATAACAATCTTTGTTGAAGTCCAGGAATCCGGGAGGTCAAAGAGGGAGACAACAGGAAGAGGGAAAGCATAAGGACAGGATGTGGGTCTGAGTCTCGGGACGGGGAGAAGCTCACCAGATCATGTCCTTCCTGCCAGAGGACACGTCCTCCAGCTGCTCATTGTAGCTGTAGTCGATGGTGAGGTTGCCGTCTGTGTCGTGGGCTGAGTTGTAGTTGGTGACACAGCGGGTAGGGATGCCCAGACAGCGCAGGACTGTGGGGAGACCAAAAAGAGAGGTCATTGGTCAGCCTCTGAGCCAATGATATTGCCCCAGATACTCAGCGATATGTTCATTAATGGGTAACAGGTGTATAATTTAGAGTATTTATAGTCAGAAAAACATTCAGGTGTCTGTGTTTCCCCCTTGTCCTTTTTTTATTTTTTATTTTTTTATTCTTGTATTTAGCATCTGGTATTTCGATATACTATGATGTTCTGTATGTCTGTATAGCTGCTAGGTTTTTACTCTGGTTTTTAAATATATTTATCTTGTATTTATTATTCAGTATGCTGTGATGTCCTGTATGTCTTATGTGTTCTTTCACTCCTGTACCATTGCTGCTGTGACAAACCAAATTTCCCCCCGGGATTAATAAAGCCTATTCTATTCTATTCTTCCCCCTCTCACCTGTACAGGCCACCCCGGAGAACACCCAGCACTGGCCGTAGCGCACCCTCTGCGCCCCGCCCTCACTCCAGCGCCGCAGAATGGGCACGCTGCCCGTCCACCGAGTGGGCGACACCCCATCTGAGTACTCCCCGTCCCAGCGGCCTGAGACCACGCCCCGGTCATCGTTAGCGTTCACCTGTGCAAGGTACACAGGTAGTGCGGTGAGTCAGCCATCCAGCTCGATACAGTTAAAAAGTACAACACATCTACTTGTAATGGAGATCTTACATCACAGCAAACAGGAGGGATGCCCTGTTTAATATAGCACAGCTGGACCAACATCATTTTTGATGGATTTGACCATTTTACCACAAGAGGGCGGAAAGACCAGAAAGGTTATTGAAACCAATGTGCAAGCCTGTTCCATTTCTTTCTTAAAAAAAAAAAAATGTGATGCATTATTTTTCAATAGATTTTTTCCTGCCTCCAATTTCAGGCTGGCATAGCCTGGGCTTGAACCAAGGCTGCAGTGGGTAACTTAGAACAAGTGCCTTTTTCTGCTTGCGGGACCCCAGAATGTATTTCTTATCACAAAATACTTCAGTCATATATTTCATATTCATTATGCAAGTATATTACCATGTTTATAATACATGTAAATTGTAATACAATATGCTATGTGTTATATGTTTATAACTATGCACTCAACACAGTTTTAATCAATAGCAATATGAATCTGCATTGCATTTAAACATGGCTTGCTTAACTACATTAGCACATTTCCAATACTCGGGACACTGGTTTTGTATGCTTTGTCTTCAGGGCCATGTTGCACAGTATATTGCTCATTGCACCCGAGTCAGTACAGATGTTGGCAGGGGTTCATAGCAAACATCACTACGCATTACTTGAGATCCATGTTTGTGTGACCTTAGCCCGCGCCCAAGCCCACCAAAGCCGTTGGGCACCTTACCATCGCTGTCACGGTCCTGCTCACGTAAACCGGGTCGGCCCGCTTGGCTATGTCCGTCTCCAGGTTCTTCAGTGCTGCCGGGGAGTTGTCCAGGATTTCGAAGCAGATATCCACCACGTCCTTCTCAAACTGTCAGCGAAGAGAAACAGAGGGGAAATCGACTTATGTAATGGAACACTGAGAACAGAAAGAATGGTCAGCTGTTCTAGACAGAATTTCACACTTCATATTTCCTACACTAAATATACTACATTCCATCTATCCTATACCAAAGACACTATAGTTTATATTTCCTATACCAAAGGAACTATACTTTAAATATCCTTAACTAAATATACTATATTTTCTATCCTATACCAAACATATATCTTTGAGAAGACTACATTTTGTTTATCCTATGCCAAATATATTAAACATTATATATGTTATACCAAAGACTATCAACATTACATCTCAAATCAAATATAGGGCACTCTATCCAATCCAATGTATTTATCCCATACAAAATCACTTTTTCATATACTTTCATATACTATCAAAGACACAAGAATGTGCATATGTACCCATGCAGACACAT
The DNA here is from genome assembly GCA_029706075.1 of Aldrovandia affinis. NCBI lineage: Eukaryota > Metazoa > Chordata > Actinopteri > Notacanthiformes > Halosauridae > Aldrovandia > Aldrovandia affinis. The sequence continues at coordinate 1,759,721 of JAINUG010000089.1, read as the reverse complement.
TTTATTCCACACACTGCAGGTATTACGCATATTTCAATCCTTCTCTTTCTCGGTCTCCCTCTTTCTCCTTCCTCCCCCTCTCTTGAAGTCTGTCTGGACCTACACCTTTGCTGATCTCCCAGTCTGACAGGGTGGGAAACAAGCTCTTGTTTGTGTGCTTGATAATGTCACACCGCCTGGACAGAAATGCCTTACATCCACCAGCAGGATATTGGCTGGGCTCCGGCAGAATGAGAACTGTGTACCTGCCTGCCACCGAGCTGCCACAATGTACCCGGCCTATCACCGAGCTGCCAGAACTCTCACAGCCTGCTGATTCCCAGGGTCTGACACCATTTCTCTCTCCGTGCTCTGCCCTGCTGTTCTGTCCCACTTTTCATGAGTGTTTTAACTCTGTTGTTCTCTGCATTACAATTGGAGGGGAGAAAATACCCAGCCTCCACACACACACACACACACACACACAACCAGAAACTCAAACACACACACACACACACACACACACACACACACACACACACACACACACACACAAACACACACACAAACACACACACACACACACACACACACACAAAAACCCCCGCTGACTTATGTGGCCGGAGTTATGCGTTTATGGGGGTCTGTTTAGTTAATTGTCAGCACCTCTGTGATCCCCCCACCCACCCGCCCTAATTATGGCTCCATTATAATCACCTGTCCAAAATTCCAGGGCAGCGTGCGGATCTGGTCCCAGGACCCCTGGTAGAGAATGCCGTTTTCATTCAAAATGTACTCCTGCAGCTGCTCCTCATCAGGGAGATAGACCGGGTCACCTGGGGGGGGGTAAACAACAGGAGAGTGAAAGAGGGAAGGGGGGGGTGAAAGCAGAGGGAGAGAAAGATGCACCACAGGAAATTAACTGGAGACAAACATGACCTGTCCCTCGACACATACAGTAGCAGGCAAATTATTTAAAGATCTCCCACGGTGCCTCTTTCACTGCTCTGATTGGTTCATTGTACTTGAGAGGTACACATGCCCAGAGGGGCACCAGGGCAGATGAGGAAACAAAATTGGGGGGAGCAGGCTGACACCCAGCAAGCAATGCTTGCAATAACTGGGACATGAGGGAGTGTAAATGACAGACCTGTGTGTTATATACGATCAGTGTAGTATACATCTATCTGTAATGTGACATTAGTGGCATATGTCTGTTTTTATATTGGTGTGTGTGTGTGAGTGTGTGTATGTTTCTGTGTGTGTGTGTATGTATGTGTGTATGTATACATGTTGTGGAGGTTCTCACCTTTACACCACGGATTGAAGAGCAGGTAGAATTGGCCGACAGGGGTCTTCTCCTGGAGCTGCCCGTCAGGGGACAGCAATACAACAGTCATTCTGTAGAGCCCCACAGGGGCGTCGGCTGGACTGTGCACAGTCAAGAGCAGCTCGCTCTGCGCCCCCTGCTGGCTGAACCACCACTGGCTCCTCCCCCAAACGCGTGAGTCTGACACCTTCACCATCACCTCGTCCTCCTTACCTGCACAGCGGAGGCAGAGCGGACACACAGGTGTGTGAAGCACAGGTAACATTGGAGGAACAGAAACATTCAAACTGTTATGCAGAAATTTCCAAATGCATTGTTGCTGAAAACAAACGTGAAATGCCAATAACAAAACAAACAAGCGTATGCAATGATAAGTAGCTGTCAAAGGAGCTGTCTTCAGAATGACTCTCTCTTTTCGTTGTAGCAAACGACTGACGCCTGACACTTACTGCAGATAGCTGCATAGCAGGTGAAGGTGTGTAAAGAATGTTATGCATGTTATGTACAGTAATCAATGTACAGTGTATCAAGTACATCCGTTGCCTGCAGCACCAGCATGTGTGCGAGTTTGGACATCATAAACCAGACTTTCATTTACTCTGCCCAGGAGTGCTGAGTCAGGAGGTTACTATGACAGCAAGTTTGAGGAATCCAGAGGGTGGACCCAGCAAAGATAACATTCTTGTGGCTTTGGTGTGACATTGTAGCGACAGCAATGCTCTGCGTGTGCTGTGGAGTGACCGAGTGTGATCATGGGACTGCGCTGAGCGTATGGGCTCGCGACGACATCGTTTAAGCCAACGAGAGCGGGCAGCGGTGCCGTCGGACCCAGGCGGGGAGCTCACCGAGGTGCAGGATGAGGGCGAGCCGGTGTTTTGGGGGCTGGGGCGGGGCGCCGGTGCACTGCAGCACCAGGGTGAAAGGCTGCCCCCTGCGGACCAGCAGCTGCTCCGTGTCCATCTCCTGTGTCCTGTGGGCGTGGTTATTCGCCCAGCACTGCAGGTCCACCCCGCTGAAAACCTCTGGAAGCAAAGGACACGCCCGGTCAGTCTGGGGTCAAACATGTCTACCCACACATCTTCATACCACATCATGGTAAAAAAAATGGCGCAAGAGGGCAGTATGTGTGATTCTTCAGACTAACCGCAGGGCGAAAGAGGAAACAGAGGTCACATCCTGCCAATCAGTGGGAAGAGCTTAAGGGAGGACCAGCTAACTCTACCCACATCCTAACCTTAAACGCAAGACTTCAGACCAGCGCTCATGAGCAACTTCCACCTACACTGTGGTGAGAATATTGAACACCAGTGGTGGCTGTTGCGCTGAAGTAATGGTGGAGAACTTTCAACTAATTATGGTCCTTCACCCGCTTCTGATAATTAGGACGTTTTTCCATTTTCATAGAGGATCAACCAGCAGCAATAGATTCATTTTAATTGAACAGTAATTGAATGCAAGGTGGTTGCATTTGCAATTGTCCACATAAACTATATTGTCCACAAACTATATAAGTGAGATGTGTTACATTAATATATTCTCATTATAAAAAAGGCTAAAGGATACAACTGAAATTGTTTAGTGTTAAAAGCACAAAGCACAAAGCACAAAAGCCACAAGGTACAAGTTGCTAATAGGTCATCCTTATTTAAATGAGCATGTTTGCTAATGATACGAAACAATAACTAACAGGTTTGGGGTGATTATCAAATAGAGGTGAAATAAAACATTAAAAAGAAATTCAATTAAAACCATCTGCCTCCTCTATTTGTAGTGCAGCTCGCTGGCTACAGCTGACTGGCTGTATTCTCATATTGAGGGTAAGCTGGTATACAGAAACAATGGCGGGCGGTCCGGGAGACTGAAAATGAGTTAATGTTAACTTGGAGGAATGACTGTATTCAGCATTTGATCACTAACAAGTGTTACAAAAACATTAACAAAGAGAAAGCCATAATAACCTCTCCTTATTAATTTGTTCAAATCTACAAAAATAATGTAAAACCACAATTTACTTTATCATCCTGTCGGACAGTGTTAATCTGAGCCTTTGAGCACAAACGTTAGTAAAATCACAGACGTTCAGAGAATGATCCCTCAACGGTTCACACAGAAAGTCTTGAGATAATAATGGAATGGAATGATGGAAAAAATATTATTTTAATTGGGAGCGGTCTTATGTAAAAGAATAGCACAAAATGGTGACACATGATTCGTTTTGCAAATGTTCCATGCGTGATATCAGCATTTAACGGTCTCTATTGCTGTACTTTATAGAATCTGGAACAATTACAGACCAAATTCTGGCCAATAAAACATAGCTACAACCAGTCCAGCAACAAAGTGTGGCCATGTTAGACCATCATTTACATTCCTGATATCACACAGAGTAAAATTCCTAAAAATCACACACAAAAAAATTACATATATTTCAACCTCCCCATATATACACATACATTTCAACCTCCCCATATATATATATATATAAATACAAAATATACCTGTGCACCTCTTGAATAATGAAGATGTATAAACCATGTACTTAAGTGAGGCACATTTTTTGTCATCCTCACAGTGACCGTTAATGTGCAATCAGGTGCAAGTCCAGCACGTTTCCGGAATATGCCATCTGCCATACAGGTTATAATACTGATATGTGACATCCACAGCAGCTTACTGTGAGACTGAGGGACGTAGACGGAGAACTGCACTGCCTATGCACTGCGTCTACGAGGTGTAACAATTCGAGAAGGGCGAAGGTTCAACACTCACCGCTGTGGTCCGTCATTCTGAAACTCCTGTGTGGGTTGTGTGCGCAAGACGATTTCTTGTCTTCTCTCTCTCACTCTCCTGCTGTATCCATTTGGACCTATTATTTATACTGCTGAGGAATTCCCCCCCCTGCCCCACCACACAAACACACACACACATCCTCCACGACCTCTGACATCACAGATTTTCAGCAGCTCGAGCCCCAGCTTGCCCTGGACTGGGCAGCACTGTGATTGGCTACGTCAATATTTTACATTCTGACAGGAAGTGAAACCAAGTGTTTACTATAGCCCGTGTGAGACGCGTACGGGAACTTCTCTGATCCTGGATCAGACACTGGGCTCTTTGTAAGTTTCGGGGATCGGGGCGGGGCAGGAGAGGGCGTCCGTCTTACTCCTCCTATATTCCCGTAACAGTTCTGCATCACATATTCCTGTCATGAAGTCCATGGCACTTAAATGGGTTACTTTAGTTTTTAATGGGAGGTCATAAAATGCCCTATTACAGCATATGATACATGTGTTTCAGTCTAGGGCATGGCGAAAACAGAGGAAAATCATATCGGCTGGCACGATGACTTTCATGACACTTGGTGTCCGAGACACAGTCTGGCCCTCGCTGTGGTTTCTCAGGCGCCATGAGGAGCAATTCAACCTGGACTTTAGCGCTCGAAAGCCAAACGCTTCCAGAAGCATTTCCAAGGCCTTCGGCAGCCGGCAGGCAGACGCGGTGGGTTCAAAAAACACAAGAGACACCTCGGCAGCCCAAAAATGTAAGTGTTGAAAATTTATTATAGTTCAATTCAGTGCGTGGCAGGTTCCCTTTTGGCATTCTGTTAAAAATAGGAAAAACATTTTTACATTTAACAGGAGATTGCCTTGCAAGCTTTCCTGATCCCTGAATATTCAAAAGAATAAAACTTCTATTACCAAACATCTGACATTTTTAAAACAGCTCAGTTCAGATGTTATAAACCAACACATATTCAAATGCACACGTTTAAAAAAACAAACAAACAAAAAGAAAAACAGACGTCGTCTTTAAACGGGCAAGGGCAGTACAACAAAGATTTCTGTGAATGTTTAAAGTGTCTTATTGATGCATTACTGGGTAATACCCAAGCTGGATAGAACTGGGTAATACCCAAATGTCCCAGCTGTGGTGAACACTGTCTGAAACCAGACATGACAGGGCAGGGTCAGAGGTCAAACAGGGAACACAGTCTTGGCATACAGTTTCATACAGTGTTTCACAGTTGGTGTGCATTGACTCAGTATAGCGTAACAGTACTGACAGAAAAAAGTGCTGGAATAAAATTGTCTCATCCACACACCCACACACACACACACACACTTAATTAAAAACCTCAATGTATAAAATGATTCATAAAGCATCAATCCTGAACTCAGTTAGAATATGTAATCCCAGAGATTACAATTTGTAACATTTTTCATCAAACTCCTCTCTCTCTTTCCTTCTCTCCAGCAACAGTGTAATTATTTTTTAACCATTTCAAATAATAGCACAATAAAGAAAGCTTCTCACACAAAGCATAAAAATGGCAACACTGTGGCACAGAGCTGTAAGCGCCAAGCCAAGGACCACTCTCCTTTTCCTCCCTTCTGTCTCCATATTTCTGACCTGGGAATTGGGAATGGAGGAAGGGAGGAAGGGAGGGACTTTGTTGGGATTTTCAGAATTCTGACACTAAAACTGGCAAATAATTTCCTCAAAAGCCTTGGCTGTGCCCTGCAGTGAGACCAACACTTGACTGGAACACTCCATTCTTGAAACAGCAGAAATGGAAGACTGCACTATACAAATGGCTAAGAATTGGATGGAACACTCCTTTTTTCGAACAGCTAAAGCAGGGGTCTCAAATATTATCTAAGAAAGGACGCTGTGGGTGCATCCTTTTGTTCTGATCCAGCACTAAAAACCTGATTCAACTTATCATGATCTTCAATCACGACAGGCAAGGCTAAAAACCTTGTTTTAGCGCCTGTACCCCACACTGGCCCTTCTGTGATTAGATTGGACACCCCTGAGCTAAAGCATCATGACTCAAATCAAATGGCCTGTAGGGGGAGCAACACAAAATTGGGGTGGGGTATCCCCACCAATGGCACTGCGCAGATGTGTCACCAGGCTATGGCATTGCTGTACTGGAACGGCCAAAACTGCGATAAATGGGCGGGACTGGAAGACTTCCCCTCGGCACTTGCTGTTCCTCGTCAAGAACGCTACAGCAGATAAAGATTAAGACTGCTCAAAACTGGCATGACATTTCTCCTTGGCATTCCTCCTTAGTTCAAGGGGAGAGCTGCTGATTCTTATCTTATGCACACTGGGGTACTCTTTGGCTCTGGGGCTGTTTGTCGAGGGGCTGATTGTCTGATTGCAGAGCTACGTGTGAAGGTGTGGCAAGAGGCGTGTGGGTGGATGCGTGAGTGACGGTGCAAAAGATAGTGTTTCTGGCACTGTGTGTGCGTTTTGTGCGTGTGTCTTTTTGGTGTGGGGGAAGTGTAAGCAATGGTGTCCAAAGAAACAATGGCATTTCACTTGTGTGTGTGTGTGTGTGTAGAGTGAATTCCACATATACAGTTGCATTCCATGTATGTGTGTATGTTTTGGTGTGTCATGAGTCCATTTGAATGAATTTGTGTGAGCATTTCCAGCAGTGTGTACAAGCAGGTGTGTGTGTGTGTGTGTGTGTGTCTCAGTCAGTCTGTATCTGTGAATGAGAGAAGTGTTCTTGTGAGTGTGTGTGTGTTTCAGTGAGTCTGTATCTGTGGTGATGTTGGATATGTGTGTGTGTGTGTGTGTGTGAGAGAGAGAGAGAGATAGGTGTGTGTGTGTGTGTGTGTGTGTGTGAGAGAGAGAGAGAGAGAGTGTGTGTGTGTGTGTGTGTGTGTGTGAGAGAGAGTGTGTCTGTGTGAGAGATGGACTCAGATGAATGCCTGTTTGTACTCATGTGTGTCCCCCTCTCTCAAGGAGTCCGGAGCAGGATCTCAGTGATCTCTGCCCTGCTTCCGAGCCTCATGGGAATTCCGTAGTAGACGGTGCCGGATGACACATACACCCAGCTGCGCTCCCCGATGCGGTACAGCCCGCAGAAGAACGGGTTCACCAGGTACGTCATGATAGAGAGGGGGAACATCTGTCCCGCATGGGTGTGACCTGGGGAGAGAGGGGGAGGGAAGACACAGACGCAGTGTCACTGCTTCGCACACACTCACTTTATAAACAGGGCAAATTCACCTCACTACTGGTCCACACTCACTACCGCATCAGCCTCGGGTCAACTTAGTCACACTCCGAGCAAATACAGAACACCCCTATTAAAACTGCTTCTTTTTTTTTTCAACCCATGTTCGCTTGAATGGGTTCGCCCCTGGGTGGCGCAACCTGTAAAGGCACTTGCCCAAAGTGCAGGTTGCCCGCTGCGATTGGGGCTCGATTCTGGCTGAGAGTCCCGTTCGGGGACAGCAAATGGCTGTCGGACCCAGGGAGAGGGGGAAGGGAAGCTTGCCACATGAGCTCGCTACATGCGCAGAAAGGTTATCTGATGCTTGGGCAAGTTCCGTCTCAAAGGAGGCGCTTCGCCATCCCTGCCACTGCCGGTCCCATAGCTGCAGGCGGCGGGCTTGTGGTCGGAGGGGATAGTTGGATCAACTAGAAAAACAGGGGAAAAATCTGATTTTTAATTTTTTTTAAAAAAATAAAAAAAGGAAAATGATATTCTTATATACTAATAGACTTATATACTAAGATGGGTAGTGTGTTCCATACTGTGAACATGGCAATGTCATGGCATGTGTGGTTATTGGTAATTGACCAGAACGTTCTAAGTGTGTGTTACACCTTCAGGCACCTAGTCCCAACAACAGAAGGCCATAAGTTTGAATAACAGGTGAGACACCTCTGTTCTCCCCTCGAGCGAGGCTGCTCACCTGAATTGTTCCAGTAAATGGTGGGCTGTGTCAATGGCAAAGAAGTAAAAATACACATTCACAGACAATAAGCAACCCCAGTGCAGATAAGCCCCGCTTTCATCATGTTCCGTAGCATTGGCCTAGGCCACATGAATAGACTGTTTATTTGCACTGTGTGACAATTTTGGTTAATTCACAATTGTTCTAAATAAGGAAATGAGGATTGTGGTATTGCACTCGAGGGCACAGAACAATAAACTCTGGAAACCAACGATAAATCACTGGATTATCACATGGCTGCTACATATTTTGGGAGGCTCTCATCTCTGCTGACACACAGAGGTCTATTTGGGGGATGTGGCGGCCAGGCAACCCTGCCTCCCTCACAGAGAGGGCGGACCCCGGAGGACTGTCTATGACGTGGACGGTGAGAATGCTGCGCCTGTCTGGTTTCTGGAATCGGATGTACCCTCCTCCTTCTGCCACAAAGGCCCCATGGCCACACACTACTTTACACCTCCCCGAAAACTGACCTCCACACCCCATCCCTATCCCTCTGCAGAATGACAGCACCGTTTGTTATGGCATCTCCTAATTAACAGGAACCTCGCAACAAGACTCTAAAGTTCCGAGGTCAGCTCCGCTCACAGACTGCAAATGGCGGAGCGAGACAATTCCGACTTCCAACTGGCAGATGCATCTACATACAAAATACATTTACATATAAAATCTCTCAACATGGCCTCCAAGGCGGTGCCCCCAGCTAAAGGACTCATGCTTGGTGCGGTGACATCACCAGTCCTCCAGGGAGGGGCAGTTTGTCAGCAGGGTCTACCCCACCTCACTTCGCCAGAGTGACTTCTCTTGTCAATCAAGCACCTGCAGCCTGTCTGCAGTGGCTGAGCATTAAAGTGTAGTCCCCCTCAGCCGACGGACTGCAGAGTGAAAGGAAGCAGTGGCTGGCAGCACACGCTTCAGCAAACAAAATATAGAATAAACCCAGGTTAAAATAAAATCTGTCAACATGAGGATTTGAAAGTTTGGGTTGTTACATCTGAGTAAATAAATTAAGCATGCACACTCCATTTATGATAAAGTAAAGACATTTCAAATTTGAATTGAAAATTGATGAAAACTTGAGTACTTGTACAGTCAATGTTTCAATCTATCTATTTCTTAAGATGTACAAACAGAATCTCACATCTGAGCATCTTTGGTGTCCCAGATCCTCCCTGTATTTTCTACCCAGTTTTAAGGGACCCCAGTGCATGCTGGGATGGGATCTGAAGTGTGAAGTGCTGAGATGGGAGAGGAGGGTGGGTGCCCCGCCCGCGAAGGTTGTGCAATATTTGGGAATGTAAATGACCCCGCCTGACAGGGGAGGCAGTACAGCCTGAGCCGCGATGCCAGGTGCCTGCAGCTGAAACAACAAGCATCAGTCAGCCTCTGACTTCTCCCATGTCTGTGCGGACAAGTAAATCCAAATACCTTCCTTTTGGCAAAGCAGGCACATTTCAGTGTGATCAGTCCCACCCTGGCACTAGGACTTTATTCACCAGGTACGGGATGTGTGTGTATGTGGGGGGGGGGGGGTTGGGTCCTGATGCCCTGAAAATCCAGAGTCATGAATCTCCTCATTCACAGCAATGGATGACACCGAATTCAAAGGAAGGGCCAGTGACGTCGTAATGGGCGATGCTACTACTGCTTCAGCACCATCTGGAAAAAATGTGGTGGAACAATCATGGCACAAAGCACCACCAAGAATTTTGTCCAAAAATAGACATTCGGAAAACTAGTAGTCATGCAAATTACAAAAACAAAGTTAACTGCAAGTTCAACACGATCTAAACACAAAAATAACTACATTGTAGGCTACAGATGTTGGACTGACAAATCCTTGTGGCGTCCTTTACCTTACTTACGATTGCTATCCGATGAAGCGGTTGTTATCTGATCAAGCTGTTGTTATGGAAATGGCGCAGAACATGGTTTCTCATGATTCCACTGACACTGGTATTGATATAATTATGATTCCAGATGCGTTTGAGTTTTTTGTAATGGAATAACAGATGAACATTATTACTACTCATTCACTGTGTACATGGAATCGTATTTACAAACACACATTACCAATTTTAATGATTTAGCTAGCTATCGGTTGGTAGATGATTGGTGTTAGTGCTAGCTAGCTTAGCTAGCTAATGTTGAGAGTAACGTTAACCTACACAATTTTCTGAGTAAATCAGTTATTACCAACAGGTAAACTTGAAAGTGAACGAGATGGTAGAGGTACAAAGCGACACAAACAAAATGTCATTACGTTATATTTATCAATACAACATAGCATTAAGGCTAATTTCATTTGTAGAGCCGTGTATTAATGTCTGATTTCTGTGTTATCGATCATAATGTATTTAACTGTATTTATGTGCCGTTGTGTTTAGTGTAAAGTCACAAGGTCTGAAAGGTGTTGGTTGAGAGAGCATAATGTTACACACACCTGCCAACTAGTAACATTATGTAAGGTAAATATTACTCTGTTATACTTCTTTCTAATAATCCATCGTCATCAAGGGATTTTCAAGTGACAACAATGTTTTAGCTGACTACCAATCAGGTTTTAGAAAATAGCATGGCATGGCTACTGCAGCAATGAAAGTGATTACTGATGCTATCAATGCTCTGGAAAAGAAGCAGCACTGTGTCTCCCTTTTTATTGACCTGTCAAAGGCTTTTGATATCATGCTACAAAGATTAGTCAATATAGGTTTATCTGACCAGGCAGTTTCTTGGTTCAGAAACTCCCTGTCAGATCAGAACACAGTACATCCAGTTTGATGGAAAGACATCTGGTGTTTTAACTGTCCAGAAGGGGGTGCCACAGGGCTCGGTCCTTGGACCTCTTTTATTTACAATTTATATAAACAATATTGGCAAAAACGTGGCCAATTTTTTTTTGCAGACGACACAGTCATTTACTTTTGTGCAGAAACAGTAAAAAAGGCTTTTGATTACCTCCAGTCTGCTTTTAATACCATACAGGCTCAGCTTGTGGAAATATAATTAAGAAATGTCCACTTTCCTCACCTTGGAGATAGGCCTCAAAAAGGCCTTTTTAAGTGTTGCTGATATATCAGATGACCTTGCTACATTTTGCTGACATCTTGTAAGTTTCGTTCTGCCATAAGTTCCTATTTTTCTCCTCAGGGTTGTGTGGCACTTCTAATATTAGAAAAACCAGCTCAAACCACTTTCTCCAACTGCCAGTCAACAAGTTCAACCCAGACGCATCACTTGCTCACCTCACATATTTTCCTGTTATGATGTGTGTATAAAGTACCTTAAACATTATTTCATGGTTAGAGATCATTGGTTCCTTGCAATCTCTGTGTTCTCCATGCGCGCATGAATAAAGAAGTTGTCTGAAGTCAGAGAGTGAAGTGTGGTCCTTTTTCAACGACAACCTGTATCAGCTGAAGAATATTTTAAATCAGTGCTTGAATTGGGCCGGAGCTCACCGAGATGCAGTCCTGACACTTCTTAATTTTCGATGCCTGCGTCCCAAGACTTAATTGTGTGTCCTGTTACTTCTTTATGATGAACGGTACTCACTTAAAAGAAGTCCATTTCCAACTTCCCTGTCACTTTTGAGATGTGAAATAACCAGTTCCCATTGATAATTAGAAAATGAGAATGAGCTGCAAAATGCATGTCCGCGAGGTCCGCAGTGGACTACAATTCCCAGATTTCAACTCACATGTGACTAACGTATCACACGTAGGCTAGTACTAGCAGCATATTGTAGCTAAGGATATAGCGGGACATTCAAAGTAGTTTACATCAAATGTTTTACATTGATAACAGCCTAATCTAAAATGTTAGCATGGCTTAATGCGTCAGGCAAAAGAAAAAGAAACGATCAGGATAATCCACACACACAAACTGTCCGGAAAATGAGAACGTTATCACATGCGATGGAGTCTTGTCAGACTGTCCCTGTCAATCGCCCACCACAGCGGCAGACCTCGGGCCACAACTTGAACTTGAACAAGATGATAGTCTCCCTGATGACACTGATGGGACCAATCATCCAGCGTGTTGGAATAAAGATCAGTCCGATTACTTCTGTGAAACCTACGAATGGCTTGTGATCAAAAACAATAAACTAGGATGTCAAACGTGTAAGAGCCGTGAAGTCACTGGGAGCACACACAGCGCAGCGACTGAAGCAGTCCACTGAGTGGAATGAGTGCTCCGTTTCTTGTTATGTCACAGAGAGATCCAGACAACAGGCTTCTTAAGAAAAAAAATAAACGAGCACAAAAGCTCTGTAGCTCATCTGAAAGTAGTTGAGATCCTGAACAGCTGAGATTCTGAGCTAAAAAAGAGAATATGGAGAAACAGATTGGGTCAATGTACAAACCGGAACTACAGACAAGCTGTCGTGTCTTTTGCAGCATAGACATTCACACTGCCTCCAAAATAGGCAAGTACGGTACGGACCATACACTGACATAGCCCTAGATCAGTGGTTCTTAATCCTCTCCTCGGGGAACCCCAGCCAGTCCATGTATTTGTTCAGTTCCACCACCAGCACACCTGATTCAACTAATTTCTACTTAACGAGCGTTGATTAGTTGAATCAGGTGTGCTGGTGGTGGAATTTAACAAATACATGGACTGGCTGGGGTTCCCCGAGGAGAGGATTGAGAACCACTGCCCTAGATGTTAGTCTGCAAGAATTGAATGGCCTTAGTATGGGGCGGGTACTGCATTCAAACAAAACATGCGCAGACATAAATGATCACATCTCAGCTGAAATGAAAACAAGAATGGCAGAAGCTATAGTGGAAAACAAAAGCAAAATGTATCTGCTAATTCATGAACACACCACTACCAGTGGGAAATCTGTTCTGGTACGTGAAATTAAATTAAATTAATTTACATCAAAGGTAGTTCAAATGAAAAAAGCACTGTGTTCAAGCTGTTCACAGCTTTCAATTTTTTATGTTTTTGTAGACATCATCATTGACTAGACAATTTTTTTTTAAATGTCAACATTTGAAAAAGTGAGTCCCTGCACTTATTTTAACCCAATTCAAGCACTGTTTTCAATGCTGACAAAACCAAGTTGATGCTCTTTACTAGGTCAAAGAAAGAGCCACAGACACTACCTTGTATAGTTACCACGCAGGACAAACCAATCTAAAGAGTGACGACTTATAAATGCCTTTTTTATAGATGATGGTCTCACTTTTACGTTTCACATAGATTCCCTTGTGAAAAAGCTTAGGCTTAAGATGGGCTTTTATTTCAGAAACAAGTCCTGTTTTTCTTTTGAGGTGAGACAGAGGCTCATCTTAGCAATTTTCTTACCAGTAATAGATTATGGAGACATTATATATATGCATGCACCTGCAGCGTCTTTGCGTCTGCTGGACACTGTGTACCGGGGGCGCCGAGGTTTGTTACAAACTACAAATCTTTGACTCATCACTGTACTTTCTATAGAAGAGTGGGCTGGCCCTCCTTGGCACTACGCAGGCTGAGTCACTGGTATATTTTCATTTATAAGGCCCTACTGAAACTGCTCCCATCTTACTTATGTACATACATTGTCCAGCAGACAAATGAAAATTACCAGCTTCGTTCACAAAACAGTGTTTTACGGTCTGTGCCAAAGGCTCGTACATAGTTTGGTAAAAAAGCGTTCCAGTTCTCAGCTCCTGCGGCGTGGAATGAGCTCCAGAAAGAGCTTAACCTACAGGAGCTTGTCTCACTAAATTATTTTAAAGCAAGGATTAAAGCTATGGAGAAAAGTTAATTGTAAATGCTTTGACCCTTAGTTGCACCACATATTTAGACTGCTCCTGTGTAACCAGATGCGAAACTTTGAACATTGCTGCTTGTCTGCTGTCATGTCATGTTGTCATATTTGTAGTGTCTGTAATCTATTGCTGCTTTCTTGGCCAGGTCTCGCTTAAAAATATATTTCTAATCTCAATTAGACTAATCTGGTTAAATAAATGAAATAAAATCATTTGGCGTCTTTGGAAGGGGTGGAATAAAATATCAGACTATCAATAAAGTCAGACAGTCAGACAATCTGGTCCGCCACCAGAGACTATAAATGAGAGCAGAGAGCTCTCTGGTCAGGAGGGGGCCCTGTTTCTGTGCCTTGCACCTCATGCCAAGAACACAGCCCCCCATCTGCAGACACGTCTGTCAACACGGAGCTGGCGCGCAGAGAAGGGAGTCGCCCCCCCACCCCATGACAAATTGCCATGGGTCTTGTCCCAGAAAGGGGAAGGGGAGGGCATTTGGAGAAGAGTTCAGGGTGAAGATGAGGACACAGGGGAGCTTGAGAGAGACTCCCGCCAGGACAAGAAGACCAATGAACCGCCATCAGAATCCCACTCTCTGTATACAAATTTGTCTCTCCGCAACATAAACAAATGACATTCTCGTAAGCACTGGCCAACCGAACAGGAAATAAGCTATCTGGGTTACAGCAGGGACCCAAAAGCTCTCTCAGAGCTAATATTTCACGTTCATTACTTTGGCTCAAAAGGTTTCAGATGTGACTGCCCGTTTTTATAATTCAGTTGCAATGAAGAAAACTTCCTTGTATTTAAACTTTACAAAACACATGGTTTACATAAGAATATAAGAATACATAATGACAACAAGGCTGTTTGGCCCATCTAAGCTTCTCATTTACTTACAGTCTATAGAATATCCAGTACTGTATCTAGCCTGGACTTGAATATCCCAAGTGTCTCTGCTTCTACTACATGAACTGGCAAGCTGTTCCACACATTGACAACTCTGTAAAAAATAAATTATTCCTGATATCAGTGCAGAATTGACCTTTAACTAATTTCCACCTGTTCCCTATTGTTCTAACTGGAATCTTTGGTAGTCCACTTTGTTAATCTCTTGAATGAATTTTAAAACCTCAATTAAATCCCCCTAGTCTCATTTTCTAAACTGAAATAGATGAAGTGTCTTAAGACTTTCCTCGTAACTTTTACCTTTCATACCAGGTACCAATTTACTTGCCCTTCTCTGCATTTTCAAGAGCTTCTATATCTTTCTTGTAGTGTAGTGCCCAGTACTCTAAAGTTCTAACAAAGGCATTATATAACATTAATATAACCTCCTTTGATTTATACTAAATACTTTTTGCTATATATCCCAGCATCCTGTTGGCCTTTTTCACTGCTACAGCACAATGCTTAGATCCTGATAGACTCTGATCAACTACTACTCCCAAGTCTTTTACAAACTGAACCCTTTCTAATTTTACTCCTCCCATAAAATACTCCCATCTTAAATATTTATTTCCCACATGCATAACTTTACAATTAGCTATATTGAATAGCTACATATTTATACGTGTACAGTGGAGATTGCAACCCAGCAGGTTTTTGAGCCCAGACCTCACCTCACCTCACCTCACCTCACCTCACCTCACCTCACCTCACCTCACCTCCCCTCCCCTCCCCTCCCTCCTCGCTGTACTGGTCTAGCCCTCATTAAAATGTAGCCTCACATTCAAATATTGACTACATTTTTGTTTTTAAACAGTGCAAAAGTCAATGGAAATTGTATGATATGCAGTATGTTTTCTCCATGTATATCTCGCAACCCCCCGAACCACCAGACCTATGGTTCTGACCTACAGTTTGGGTGCCAGGGTCTTGCTGGGCCTACCTGAGAGCACCAGGTCAATGTCAGGCCTCTCCTGTAAGGCTTTCTGGGCGGCACGGGGCTGGTGTGCCAGGAGAATGATGGGCACCTCCGGGGCGCAGCCCGTCAGAGCCTTCCTCACATCCATCCCGTGACCTGCGTACCTGCAAGGGCACACTCCACAATGACACACAGAACACCCCGTCCCACCCACCCTTATGGAAATTAAATGTATTGAAACGTATTGAAATGTATTATCAAGATCAGAATACTGCAGATGTTGCAACACTTCAGAATATATAGGCAAATATACAAATAACTGCTGTTTTGAGATATTGCAGTCTATTTTTTTAATGCTGTTTACATTGCTGTGAAATCTATGTATCATTATATAAAGTCCATATATTTATAATATATTGCAGTACATTCCATTTCCGTAAGGGCATCCCAATACCAAGAACACATAGATCACCACGGTAACAAGGGTAACAGCCCTTCACCATTCTGAAACTCAAACCCCTGGTTATCACAGTAAGAGCATAGTTAATACACAGAAGAGTCCGTCACAATCCTAATACATAGAGCAAATGCCATCACCTCGGCGACATGGATAACCACCGTGTCATCCTGGTGACACACAGCACATTTCATCCCCACATGCCTATCAGTGGTTTCTTTTATAGGGTACAGAGCAAAAGAATGCCTTGAATGTTAATTCTAACAATCACACCACAAGAAGAAGAGTCTTAAAGAAGCATTCCCTCACCGTCAAACAGTGGTGACATGATGAGGAAACAGGTTCATTGGAAGTGAAGCGTTTCACAAAGGGAGTGGACAGAAAGTGAAATGCAGACTGTGAAGAATCTCAAACACTGGACTTCAACTCCCATAATGGTCACTGTGAAATGCAGTGGTATTCACTCTTGCCCTTGGAGAGCAACAGGGTGGCTGGCTTTTGTTTTCACCTAAAAATCAGCAACCAAATTCAGACCCAACACACCAGGTAAGGTAAGATACCTGTATAATCACCTGCTTTAATTGATCAGGTAAGTGCTAACAGCGAGTAACAACGAAGAGCTGCAGACCCTGCAGCTCTCCCAAGGACATACCACTGGCCTATTGAATACGCCCCCGCACTAAGGTCAGCAGTGCCATGCAAACTCTGCGGCAGTGTTAGCATAATGGTTCAAGAACTGGGCTTGTAACGCAAAGGTTGCAGGTTCGATTCCCAGGTGTGCACACTGCCGTTGTACCCTTGAGCAAGGTACATAACCTGAATTGCTTCAGTAAAATTATCGAGCTGTATAAATATGTAAAGAAATGTAAACTGTGTAAGTCGCTCTGGATAAGAACGTCTGCTAAATGCCTAAAATGTCATGCAAATGTCATGGGAGCTGCGGTCACCGTAGCATTTTGGCCTCCAGGTCGTCCACTCCTGCCAGGCAGATCCAGTCCTCCTTCCTCTCTGCCCGGAAGACCCGGGCATTCACATTGTGCAGCGGCTGGATATTGAGGGAGCGCAGGTGGGAAAACCAGTTCTCCACGTCCAAGGTGTAGTAGTCATGGTTACCTAAAAAGGATCAGGAATGCAGTAGGAAGAGGAAACCATATTTTTAAAAAATAGGATTGGATTTTATTTAAAAAAACAGTATTAAGGGGGCAAAAATGGGGGTGGAGGGGTGCTGCAATTATGATATCCACCCCCCACCCCAGCACGTCAGTGTGCTGTGATAATCTTTATCTGTGTTCCAGCTCATAGAGAAGAGAGAGAATAGTAGGTAGTGTTAATGAGATAATGACTACGTTTACATGCACACCATATTCCGATTAAGGTCCATATTCGGGTTAAGGCAATATTCCGAATAAGGTGTTTACATGCCCCGCAGAATGTTGAGCTACGGGAATATTCCCGTTTACATGTTATTCGGCATATTCCGAATAAACCAGCGATGTAGTGCCGCGCAAGGGCTTTCTGGGTACTCAGCTGAATAAATAGGCGCGTTATTTTCCTGCAGTAATTCCCATTTCCACAAAAGGCTTGAAAATGCTTGCTTTTGCGTTATATTGTGTTGTCTTCTTAGCACTTCTACATCATAATGTAACAAGAACACTCGTTCTCATTCACATCCTCAACCATGGCAGACGAGAACGCGAGGAAATGGCAAATGGAGCTATGGTACTTGTTAATATGCCATTTATGCCAATCAGAACCCCCCGGAGACTATGGATGAAAGTTCGCAGCCAGGACTGGTGGTACAGAGTAGTGATGGTAGAGTTTACGGATGCAGAGTGGAGAGAAAATTTCCGCATGTCGTCAACATCAAATGTGCTTGGATCACCTTCAGCCAGATGTACAAAGCCGACGTCGACTCCGCTCTCTTGTGCCATTGCCAGTGGTCTCTGTCCCATAATTTCATCCATGGCCTCGAAATAGGTGAAACTGGCCGGATTAGAGCCGCTGGTATTGTTTTGTTTTTTAGCTTTATAGTAGGCTGCCTTGAGGGTTTTCCACCGATGTTTGACCTGGTCAGCAGTGCGCACAAAACCTGCTTCTTTGAGTTTGTCGCACACCCTTTTAAAAATATCGCTATTGCGGTGCTTTCGCCCATCGATGTATTCCATGATATTTAGATCTTTCATGATTTGAATACATCAATTTGTCTCATCCTCGCTCCAGAAGTGATTACTTTTCTGAGTGCTTTTCGCCATGTTGCCAAATTGCTAGCTAAAGCTATTGCTATAGCAACCAAGATAAATTACCCAGATTCCTTGCAAAATGAACATGCGCAGACGTAAATTAATATTCCGTTAAAAGGCATATTCCGACTAACATGTTTACATGACCCAATAATCTGGTTAATACAGGCATATGCCAGGGTCTTATTCGGATTTTTAGTAATCCGAATATGACCTTAATCGGGTTATGGCAATCGGGTTAAGGCGTTTACATGACTTTCATACGTAATCGGAATATTGTCATTATTCCGATTAATACAGGAATATGGTGTGCATGTAAACGTAGTCAATGTGACATGGCTCTTAAAGAAGCATTCATTCTAGAATCTTTCCTTTCTGACCCTTGACCCCATTTGCACCTGTGACAAAGTAGGAGCCCAGCTTTGCCTTCATGTGACGCAGTGGCTCCGAGACGGTCAGCATCCGGGATACCTCGGAGTCTGTGAGGTCACCTACTATGACCACCACATCTGGGGACAGAGAGTGGCAAAGTTAGTCCCCAAACGTCATTTACACTGATCCAGGCGCTCATTAGACATGGGCTAAAATAATTCAAGCAATTAAAACCTGGGAAACTAGGCTTCAGAAAGTTTTTCCCCTCTTCTTGTAAAGGAAATGTGCTACTACTGCTGCATGAATACTCACATGCCAAAGCTGTGAGTAACTGCTCTACTTGAACATAACCCCAATTTTGCATAGTGTTAAGAGTCTCTTGTTAACTGTCTCTCACAGCGCTATCGCCACACCACAGTAAACAAAGTAGGTTTAAACGGTCGTCAGGGCACACATTAGCTAGATAGTTACCTGCTTCCAGGTTGTTCACCATGGATACTATCAGCTCGAGCCTCGACCGTCCAACTGTAGGGCCCATATGAATGTCCGACAATAGGACTACCTTAAGGTAGTCGAGGGATGGGGGCAGTTTATTGAGGGGGATCTCAACCCGCACGACCTCCGGAGGCAGGGACGCGTTCATGAGTCCGAACGCCGTGAGGACTACAGTTAATGCGATAGCCAGGATTGTTTGTCTGGAGGCATATGGGGCTACAGTCATTACTGCACCTGTCGGTGCCTCAGGCTTGAGGGTCGATCTACCCCGCGTGAAGAGTTTATGAAAATACCCCAGGCACCCGAATGCAAACAGGAAAAACGCGAGAATGATGTAGGCGCCCAAACAGGTGTAGCTCACCATCGCCAGCCAATGCGGCTCTTCTCCGATCAGGTAAAACATAGTCAGATGGCTAGAATGGGCAACTACAAGAAACAGCAGAACAACGAGCCTCCAGCATTGAGCTATGCTGTAAGAAACCCATCTGGAGCGGGTAAACACGAACACAGTTCTCTTCCAAATGTACAGGGAGCCGATGAGCATGAAAGAGTTGGCCAGCAGTAGGAACTGCAGCCGGAAGAATTTGGTTCGTATGGATGGTTCGGCGTCGGATAAGAGAGTAATGGAAATGAGCATAGAGAAGAACACGACTCCTGTAGTAATGGCTACTTTCACTTCCACGGAGAGCTTCCCCAAACTGTACATGATTTCCCAGCCTTTACTGTGTCGTTCCCCCGCTGACGACTCTGGTGAACAAGAATGAATTACCCTCTTCAGCGAACATGAGCAGAAAATATAAGACGGCTAGAACGCTAGCTCCAAAACACTACAGCTCAATGACAGTTTGTATTGTATCTCGCACCACCCTGGACGTCTGTAGCGGCTTATCTGTTCAAGCTGCGTTGATTTACTTCCGCAAACAGAGGGTCGAAAGGCATATCATATATCTTCTTACAGTGACACAACCTTGCAGAAGTATTTCGCTGCCACAGTCATGCGCAAGCTAGTTTATCAGGCCAGAAAAGGCGAAAGATAAATAAAATGTAAGAATAATTGACATACAATTTGTTAGAAACCATTATCATGGTATAATGAAAGTTTTTTTATAACCTAATCTCTCCAAAAAACACAATGTCAGGATGGCCGAGCGGTCTAAGGCGCTGCGTTCAGGTCGCAGTCTCCCCTGGAGGCGTGGGTTCGAATCCCACTTCTGACAAACTTTATTTTTAGGTATATTTTTCATATTTTCGTTGAAACGTCGTGCTTTCTATGCGGATTCAAGAACAACAACATGATGAAAGATTATGTTATTTATGGAAAGTATATTCAGATGAATTTACAACTTGACGGGAGGCACATGTTACAAATATTATTTGGGATAACAATGCGATGATTGGTGGGAAACCGGGGATGTCTTGTCGTTCTAGTCATCAGTTGTAGTCAAAAAGTTATCGTTTTGAAGAGTTACAGGAAATACCTGAAAACAAATGGCTGACATAGCTCAAATAAATGTACTTTTACATTTGCAAACAATAAACATTTTTACTAAAAAATATTTCATTTCATGGACGATTTAAGGGTGATGTTAGATCGACCTCTACGACGGGGAGAGTCTGGCGTCCAAACGAGTGGCTGGCTCATTGTGCCGAAGGATATGTCCGGCTAGCCGAAGACGACGCTGTCTGATTACACTTGAGATGGAGGGGAGGGTACCGTACAGGGCGGAATTTGGAAGGTGGTCCTGCCAGGAAACATTCTGGACAGCACGTAACTTCCGTGTGTAGGTACCATCGATAGAGTTAGTGATCTTGCTGGTGAAAACACTATAATGAAAAAACAAACCTCACTCCATACCGCCATTTATAAGCTTTTAAAATTCCTGGAGGCAAACCAACTACAGTTTGAAAGTCAAACTCCCCTATCTTTAATTAAAAACTTCACTGTCAGAAGTGGGATTCGAACCCACGCCTCCAGAGGAGACTGCGACCTGAACGCAGCGCCTTAGACCGCTCGGCCATCCTGACATATATCTACCTAAAATGCCACACCATAAAGATTAAGTAAAATATCGTGAATCATATCATATTAAAATGTGCTTTTTAATTTTAGAATCATTCGCGAACAGTTCTTTAAAGAATACGTAACAGGATCAAAACACTCGGTGGTGGAGTAGGCCTAATATAATGCCTGTACAAAATAGGAACAAGTACATTTATGTCACCCATTTACCCGTAGCCGCGCCTGTATTTCTTTTAAAAAATATTGAGTGCCGTGGTTTATTTGCTAACCTTTCATAACGATATGGTATTTCCTTGAAGCAGCAGAGTCTAGGCGCGCACCATCGCCCTTGTCACGACGAATGTACCTTTAAACTCCTGACGCCCACATACTCATTCCTGTCTGTGATGACATGACTCGCGGAAAAGTCAGATCTACGTTCCGATACCAACAACCGTGACCTGCACTCAACCTAAACTCTGACATTAGCTACATACAGCGCACATACTGGAACGTATTGATTAGCAGTGTTCCACATGAGAGGAGTCTGGGGGGATCCGGGACCACCCATATGCCACAAGGGACCGCAATAAATACATTTTTAAGCTTAGGGGTTCCATCCTTATTTTAACATATTTTAACAAAGGTGACTCAAACAGGACATCATAACTATATAGAACCAACCAGAAAGGGTCTTTAAGAAAGGGTCTATAAGAATTATTTTAAGATCTGTGGGTTCTGTCAGGCCAAAATGTGCCAGGGTTGCATCACCTGGGTTGTGTCAACAATAGCATTCGAATGGCAGCTACATTTACATCTACATTTACGGCGTTTAGCAGATGCTCTTATCCAGAACGACTTACAACGAGTGCATTTAAACATGGTAATATTAATCATGGTTAGTGCATCAGATCGGTGTAGTAACACTGCAATAGACATCATTGTTGGCAACTGCAAACTGTACCTCTAACACAGGGAAAGAAAAGTTAGTGTGTTTTTGTATTTTTTATTACATTTTTAAACATGTAAACAGTAGTGATGGGAGTTAATTAATGTAGAGAATCAGTGGTAGTGGAGTCTGAAGAGGTGGGTTTTTAATCTCTTGCCAGTGATTCTGCGGTCCTGCCAGAGTGCGGAAGATCATTCCATCACGACCTGCTTGATCCTACCCAATCTGTTTTCAAGGCAGGCCACTCCACAGAGACTGCTCTCCTTGCGGTCACTGAGGTTCTTCACGTGGCTAAGTCCCAATCCCTTAGCTCCGTCCTCCTCCTCCTCGACCTGTCGGCTGCATTCGACACCGTGGACCACCAGATCCTGCTCTCATCTCTCGTTGAGATGGGAATCTCTGGATCTGCATTGACATGGTTTGAGTCCTACCTGGCTGACCGGTCCTACCAGGTGGCCTGGAGAGGATCCCTCTCCTCTCCCCACACCCTCTCTACCAGAGTCCCGCAGGGCTCGGTGCTAGGCCCCGTCCTATTTTCTCTGTACACCAAGTCATTTGGCTCTGTTATTTCTGCTCATGGTTTTTCCTATCACTGTTATGCTGATGACACTCAACTGTTTCTCTCCTTCTCTCCATCTGATACCCAGGTCCCGGCACGGATCTCTGCATCTCTAGTCGCTCTGGATAAGAGCGTCTGCTAAATGCTTAAAATGTAATGTCAAATGTAAAATGCATCACCTTGGGGTCAGGACAGAGAAGAGGTGAGACCAACCGCGAGGAACGGCTGTCGGGTGCCCAAAGGGACGGAACAGTCAGTTTGCCAGAGGAGGCAGAGCGGAAGGGTCTGGCTGGGGTGTAGGGTGTGATGAATGTCTGGAGGTAGAACCAGTTCCCCTTTCGGTCTGATATGCCAGCACCAGTGATTTAAATTTGATACGAGCCCCTGGCAAGCCTTCCTCAGCTCAGGTCAGATGGTCAGCCCAACCTTCGCTCAGCCCAGCCCAGCCAGCCAGCCTGCAAATGGCATAAAATCCTGCTTAGACCTATCTGCCTGACTAACAAACCTGTACATTTATTTATTTATTGATAATTTGTTATCATGTAGCCATATAGTCGCGAGAGAAACAAACAAACGCGTGCATGCGTGCACATACGTGCGTGAGCATGTGCATGCACATTATTGAAAATCTGTGGGAATCCCCCAAGAGGTCATTTCGTACCCTTATGAGCAGCAGTTGCTGTCGGTTATTCAACGCACAATGATGAGTATAAACCAGTGTAGTGGATGTTAATATTGATTAATAAGGATTTTTCTAATTTAATTTAAAAAAAAGATTTTTAAGACAACTATGTTTACTTTTTTGCATTGTATTGTGTAAGTTACGCCATGCTCGTTACGTTGGACGTTACGTAATTTAAAAAAATGAAAAGGTAGGCGATCTATATAATTTCGCTGGATACCTTTATGGCACTGGCTCCTTTTAAAAAATTCAGTCATAAATGAAAAATGAACATGCTCCCTGGTTGAAAGAAAGACGCTTGAACAGTCTCCCAGTGGTTGATTGGAAATTCCTGTTTTTTCATACTTTGCTGAATTCAGAGTCTGTTTGGAAAGGAATGATTCCCACAGAACTTTCTCAAATAATGAAGCATTTATATATGGATGTTACTTATCATTCTTCATTTTTACTAGCATAATGGTTTAATTTGTGACCAAAAGTGTACAATGTCAATTATTTCTGAATAAGTTGAACCACATTTTGTAATGGCAATTTCTTTCATGAATAAAAATATGTGGAATGATGAAATTATATGAAATTTGCTTGATACTGTACTTGAATGAATTGCTTAGATACGTATCTTTATTCTGGAATTGATTTAAGTACAGTAAAGGCTTTTCATTAAAATTAATATAATGAATATTCAATTTTCACATCAATTGTGGCTTACTGAAAACATTGAGCTTACTGAGCTATTTAGAGATGGTTCATAAGCCACTCATTTAATATTTATACTTGTTAAAGAACAAAAAAACATCAAATGTAGTCATTTTGTACTAACCACTATAGTTGTGACAATATGGGGCAGGTTGTTCAAGGTAACGGATTGGGGATTTCATGGTTTGCTGTGGCTTTTGTCTCCTTATAGCTCTCTCTTTGTCCAAGTGTCAATATTTGTATTCTAAGGTTGGGAGGTGGAACTGTTGTTGTAGGAACCTCCTCCTGCACTCTCTCTCAGACTGATATTGTTCCTTTCAAGATTCAAATGGTTCTAATCAGGGTTGACCCAGGGTGTGGATGCCCAATGAGCTGCTCTGCTTACCAACTTGTGATGCAACAGTTTAGGAAAAGCACCCTTCCACCCAGTAACCTCACCCCGCCCCTCGTTGTGCAGAGAAACTGAGCTCTTGCTATGTTAATGTTTTACACAGTTGAGTACCCTGAAACGCCCAGCCTGTATAAAACCTCGTGATGAGTGAGTGAGTGAGAGAGAGATAGAGAGAGAGGAGAGAGAGAGAGAGAGAGAGAGAGAGAGAGAGAGAGAGAGAGAGAGAGAGAGAGAGAGAGAGAGAGAGCGAGCAAGGGAGAGAGAGCGGTAGAAGGAGTACGCAAGACACCTGTCAAACTGGAAAGAGGAGCCAGGGTGGTGACTTCACCTGTAGAGGCGGCCAGCTTCCTGGATTTGCAGTGCGGCTCTCTCTGCTCTCATTTCCGTTCCCTGCGCGCGTGAGCTTGGGCAGGAGGAGTAACGCGTCGCTTATTTTTTGGGATTCTTGAGCCGGGCCGTCCCAGACTGGGCTCGGAACGATGGCGGAGTTTCCAGCCAAGGTGAGCACAGAGACGAGCTCCCCCTCATCCCAGGGTGGGGGCGGCTTCCACATCCCGAGTTTCATCTCCCGCTACGTTTCCATGGACATGGGCTTCATCATGACGATCCCGGCCATCCTGATGCTGGTGGAGATTGTGAGTGAAAACCCTGTCCGGATTCTTTTCCCTCCTCCTCTCTCCCTCTCTGTGTCCTGTTTCCATTCGTGTGTCCGCCTGCGCGCCAGGGGAACTGGAGCCCTGCCGTGTCCCCTCTCAGGTGTTTGGTGCTTTCTCCTGGGGTAGAGGAGATGGGACATGAAGACTGATAAGACTTGCCTGCAAAGTGTCCTCTTTCTTCTTTGTAATGGTTAATTCTGCAATTAGTAGAAGTAGTGGACATTGTAGTAGCAGTAATAGTGGTAGTAGAAGTAATAGTGCTGATGTAGTAAAAAGTAGTAAAAAGTAAAAGCGGTCATATTTTGAAAGCGTTTCAAGTTTAAAAACAAGAAATCAATTTTGGCTGTTGATCATGCAGTCTTGAGTTCACGTGGGATTGTTGCATTAGGGAAATAAATATGTAGAATGTTTTACTAATCATTTGAATAATCTGTTTAATTGGGCCAGTTTCTGTCTCGGGTCCAGAGAAATGGGGCAGGTAGCATAACCGTTTCTCTTGTTTGAGAGAGATGGGGTAAACTCGCTGCCCTAGTAATTGGCTCTGTCAGGTGTGTCTCCGTCTTGTGTGCCATTGCTACATGTCCTGTTATGTCTTGTATTGAAGGCAGGAATGACAAAACATGTCTGCTGGAGAGCAGGAGTCTCGTTCTGTCCCTCTTGGGTGTGGTGGCACAAGTCGTTCATTTGAACCCAAACCCCAATCTAAAGCTTATTCAACAAAAAGTGTATTTTGGGCTTTGTGCTGCCATTGGCACACAAAGCTAGTGTTACCTCACCCCGATACTGCATTGCACATGCTCCCAAACACGCCCGCATACACCCGTGCCCCCGTGCCCCTGCCCTGAACTCCTTCTTTTTACCTTGGCGATCGTTTTCTGGGAGGGTCAGTGGTTTACAGCTAACGTCCTGCACCTTAACCCTAAATATTCACAGAGAGCGTTAGAAGTGCAAGCTGGAGCAGGCAGTTAACCGATCCCCAGCCCTTGCGAACACACCTGTGTGAACAAAAAGGGCCTTTAATAATGCAGGTGAGAGACAGCGCCGAGGCGTGAGCCTCGGAGGGGGGGCATAGGACTCTATCAGCTACAGTCACTGCTCCAAAACTGAGCAGAGTCTATGGCTGCTGATCACCACTGAATCTTTCTTACCGGAGTCATGGTCAGCATTCAATATCAGATTAGAACCTGTCAGGTCACGCGTTTGCAAATAGGAAGAAGGAAACAAAGAAGGACATTTGCATTAAGCTGTTTTTTTTGCATGTCCATTTTATCAAGTGGCATGGAAAATGATGTCACTACCTGTTTCAGCCCTTTGAGAGTAGCATTCTTCTGAAAGTTCCTTGCGTGAAGCAATTCTATCATGCGTTAATGTGACTGATAGAACACCTGCTGGCTTCTTCTCATTGGAGGGGGGCAGTGAATACTACTTCTAAAATGCAGGAAGTTACAGTGAAAAATTTAAGGGACTAAATTTGAGAACAAAGTCTTTTTATTTGGTTACCATGGCTGCAGAGGACTTTGACTCAGCCCTTGCTTGTTCTGAAACAGTGCTCTGTTTGAATTCTGAAAGTAGACAAACACCACAGTACAGGAAAAACCTGGGGCCAGCTTAGGAGAGGAGATATATGTTATCTTGGGGAGCATTTACACCAAGGCTTGGTGTAAATTATGGATCTCTCAATACACAAGTGGAAGTGGTTTAACGTTTCAACCCTTCCATAGACACCTCTGTGGAGGATTGTAAAAATCAAATTAATCTTTATTGTTTTACAGTGTACTGGTCAATCAGGGACAAAGTCAAAAAGCAGGGGATTGACTTTGCATTTACCCAAAGTTGTTCACCCCCAAGTCTCGGCATGGACGTGTTTGTTGGGTGTTGCTAAATGGGCGATAATGTGAGAGGTGTCAGGTGTCATTCCTGGGGTGCGCCCTTAAAATGCGAAACATGATCCCAAACCCATAAATAATAGATCCTGTCATTACTTGCATCGTCTGAGTAATCATTTTACTTCTAATCTCCAGTTAGATAGACACAGGGAGCAAAGTTGTGTTATGCCCCCTATGCAACTCTAATATCATTAAACCGTACATTTTAGCCCCCACAGTAAAAACAAACATGCCTGCATCTTTATGGGTGCAAAATAATCTATCACCACTCAGCACAATTGGGTGAGTCCCTGAGATGGTGACAAAAGGCCTAAAGGACAAATCAAGAACTTGGGGGAATTAAGCACTGTAAACCCATCCCATTCTGCATATCTCTCTCAGAATTATATTTTAGTGCATTAGTTAGGGAGCTGGGCTCTCAGAATATTCAATCCCCAGGTTCCTGCCGTTGGAATAGCAAGGTACTTAACTGGCTCTTCAGTTAATATCCAGCTCATAAATGGATTGTAAAGGAACATAAACTGTAAGTTTGGATGAGTCTGAGAACAGGCCATTCTGTCTATCTCTGCATGTCATTTTAACTACTGAGACTATCTAGCACTGTGTTTGATGAACCTGGTTTCTGTCCATCCCATGTCATTTTAACTACTGAACATGCCCTGTGTCAATCTTTTCCATGCAATTCTCATGCCCTGAGAACAGCGTGGAGAACAGCTCTCTGTGTGGAGAAGTGTGGAGAGAAAGATGTGCTGTGGTGTGAAGTCAGTTTTGTTGTTTTCTTCCTAATGGTTAGGATTTGGGTAGAGTTAGCTGGTCCTGTATTGGTGCTTAATGGCCTCTTCTGCATCGAGCACGACATTCCACTGAATAAGGAATTCCTTGTTTATGCACGCTCTGATTGGTGGAGTGATGTCTAATGATGTCTAATGATCTCTGTGTGGTGGCGTGAGGAAGCCCCAGTGAGTCCTGTTACTGATGCACCTGTAACAGGTGGGCCGTGAAAAGCAGGGAAAATGCAATATAACATTTGACAGATGCGTTTATCCAAAGCAACTTGAGGTAATGAATGCATACATTTATCGGTATATGTGGGCCCAATGGGACACAAACCCACAACCTAAGCATTGTCAGCACCATGCTCTTCTGACTGAGCCACACAGAATAACTAGCATAACCTCAACAAGGTTGGTTCTGTATGGCCCTGGTTCTCTCTGACTGACCCAGGACTGTGCTCGACTCTGGTTCCTTACGACTCTGGTTCTTTACGACTCTGGTTCTGTGCTCCTCTGGGTCTGGTTCTGTCCATTTCAGGGTCTATATCCAGACTCTGGTTCTGCCTGGTCCTGTTCAGCTCTAGCTCTGGTTGTATCTAAATCTGGTTCTTTCCCCTCAGGTCCTGGGGCTGCTGGTATGGGCCCTGATTGCTGGCAGTGGGTACTCCAACATCCCGGCCTACGGCTGGGTAATGTTTGTCAGCGTGATATTCTGGCTTCTCACCATTTTCCTCTTCTTCATCATCTTCCTCGGCATCCAGAACAAGATGATCTTTGTGCCCTGGTCTTTGGCGGTAATTGTCACACACAACACACACAGAATCAATACTAATAACAAAATGATTGTCCTGGAAAACATGTAGGCCTACTTCAAAATCATATAATGTGTGTGTACAAACACATGTGCTTATTATATAATAAATACATCTCACCATAAGAGTCATCGAAATGTAACTATTGACTGGGATTTTAGCTAGGACATTGTAACATATAACACTGAACTGAGTCGTGCCTTGTATGCACCAGAGATTAAACAAACTCAATTGATACAAACGGAAATGTGAAAACATGTTTATTTAGCGTGGCACTATTTGAAAAGAAATGTTGAATGAAGAATGATACCATATCCACCTCTCCCTCTCTCCCCCTCCCCCATCTAACTCTTACAGCTGCTGATCTTTAATGCCACGGCAACGATCCTCTACCTCACGGCTTTCGTTGCCAACGCTGCATCTGTGTACAATGACCACCAGGCGGCAGCAGCGGTGAGTGCAGGACACAGACAGAACGTCTGCCAGTCCAGGTTTCTGCCCATGTCAGGGTTTGCCTGTCATGTTACACCCCAAAAAGAGCAAAATAATAACCCCTCTTCTTAATTAATTGCGCTGTGCTATTGCTAAGTTTTTTTAATCAATTAAAAGACTTGTCCCTCATCAGCAAAACACTATGCTTGGCTCAAAGTGAGCCACCGCTAACACATGGTAGCGTCACCCATTTTGGGGTTGACGAGCCTTCAGTCTCCCGTTACTAATGACTTGAGTAGCTCTGAGTGCTCAACTCAGTGCTCACAGTAAGCCAGCAGCTTCTTCTAGCTCCGCTACACTGTGGCAACAATGTAAACCATAGTTCTGAGAGTAGCGGCGTGCCTGAATTCTTCACACATACTCTGAGAAAAAAGACAACCGTGGCAGGAAAATGCCAAGGAAACATACAGCTGTATCGGTCAATTCTTCTTAATATGGCCAATGAATATGAATGTACTCATCACGAAGGTACGGCTGTGTTTGTGTATGCTCTCCCTGCCTCCACACCTGTGACAGGCCAATTGTTGAACTCAGTCATGTGACTCCCACAGGCCACACTCCACCTTTGGATCTGAGCCCAGACAGGAGTGCACCTCCCACAGGGCCGGGCGAGGAAGAGTCATTTCTGACTAGCGTTTAGGTGTGCCAGAAAAGGAGGGAGACAGACAAAGAGAGAGAGAATGGGGGAAAGATTACAAGGAGATGTTTTTTCATTTCATGTTCAAGAATGCAACCTTCCTGGCCAGAGTTCACAGCCTGTTTGCTCCATATCACCTGACTGGCCCTGGCTCCCATTCAGAGAATAACTCAAACGTTGCCCAAGAGCCTGACACATAACAGCATATCCGACAGAGCTGATCTCCCTCTTTTAACAGCCCAGGACATTAAAGTATGCTTAAAGGGAATTATCTCCAACTCATAAAAGCCCAGGAAATCAGTAGCTCGGAGACACTTGCCAGTAACGAGCACCACTTCAATAATTATTAGCCTTTACTAACTGCAATACTACTGTATCCCTCCGAGCATGAGTGGAGTTTATGACCCTGCCGTCTTAATGGCCACCTGAAAACACACTGACATCTCCTAGGCAAACTAGGCTCTCTCCCTCTCACCAACCAAAGGGCCATTTGATTGATCTTGATACTAAGGCTGGACAATTCTTGTGAGCTCAGGCATACAGTACTTCCCAAATGGTTTTATAATTCTCTGAAATGTGCAGGTTGTAGGAGAGATTCGGGGCTGAGAGTGGGGTATGCACCCATTCCCACTTAATGCTCTCCCCAAAAGGACATTTTTTCAGCATCTTGGTTAAGCAAGAGACTGAAACACTACATAGTGTTAAAAAGTAACTCCAGCCTTATAAAAACTGCCCAATAAAGTGCCCTGTCTCAACAACAAGAGTTGAAGAAATTATTTGGCCCACATGACCTAAAACAGGCAGATACAAGGTGTGCGCTCTGCATGCTGATCAAGGATCAGTGTGCATTCTGCACTTTGGCTCCATTCTCTGTACATCCTTGCTTAACTTGCACATTTACTCACTGGGTCGGAAAATGATAGATCGCAGCTTCACTGTTTTGGGAAACACAGAAATGCCAAAAAAAAACCCCAGTACAGATGATTAACTGATTAACCAATGAAGTGAGGGGAATCAACATAATACTCAAATTGTAGTAAAGGAAATTTTGGTATCCAATTACACCTGCTATTTTCATGCCAATCCCCCTTCGTGCTATGAGTTCGCTGCCGTAGCCCTGTGAGTCGAAGGCGAAGCATCGTCTCTTTTGAGACTGCACTTGCCAAGCCGTCAACCGTAACTCCGGCACCCCAGAGCCACTCTTCTGCGCAGCGAACATCCTGTCGGCTTCCTTCCCCCTTCCCCGGGGCGGACAGCCAATTGCCGCCCCTGTGGCACTCCCGGCGCCCCAGTTGTAGTAAGCTTTCAGGTCACCACACACTTTTCACACTCACCAAGAAGCCAGTTACTGTTTCCCCCACTGCACGCAACACTGCGTGCTACAGGAGAGCTAGTGCTGATCAGTAGAGGCACATCTCTCACAGATGATGATGTAGGTGACTTGTAGGTAGTGAACGGCAATTATGCAACAACAATTCGAGGAAACCTGACCAACTTAAACAAAGACAATTGTGTCCCAGCACTGCAAACATGTGGTCAAAGTTGGCTATGGCATAGCCCGGATTCAATCGAAGGTTGTGAACTCTCTAATGCTCAGCCAACTGCACTATGCTCACAGGGCAAATAAGTGACAAAGGGAGCATGTATTGATTATGAATCTGACACTCAGATACTGTGGGAGAGATGTGTGTGACAGGATGCTGATTTCTTCCTTCCTTTCTCTCTCTCTCTCTCTCCTAGTTCTTCGCCATTGTGGTGACGCTGGCATACGGAGGCAGCAGCTTTTTCGCCTTCATGTCCTGGAGAGGAGACGGGGGCAATGCTGCCACCAACACCATCCCGGCGTAGGCAAGCAAGCCCCCACCTCCCTCCCCGAGCAGACCAGCTGCACTCCTCCCTCACCCCCTCCTCCCTCACAGACTTGTACATAACACAACCCTGACAAGAACGCAGAGGACACAGATGAGACAAAATGTTTCAAAATCGTTTCAAATGAGCTTGAGTGCGGAAACTTCAAGGTGACCATGGCGATACAGCGGAGACACATGCTGGGCTCAGAGATCGCCTGTCCAGATTGGGGGGCTGACTATTCTGTAACCCGGACGGTATGTAGGTCAGTATGGGTACAGGAGCCTGAACTGGGACAGCAGTACAATGAGTCGTACCCCACCCACCTTGTGTTTCATCAGCAGTCTTGTGTTTCAAATGCAAATCAACACAACACAAACACAAATTTAACACACAAACACAAATTACACAAACACACAAAGACTTTCACACAAAAACACAAACTGCACACACAACACAAACACAAAGTACAAAGACTTTCAGACAAACACAAACTACACACACACACACACACACACACACACAAACCATACACCTACACATGTAAAGAGTGTTCAGAGCTGTGGTACAGATTGTGAATATCTTCAATGTGACTTTGAGAAAAGGCAGGTTTTTTTGTATTTCTTATTTTCAAAGCAAAGATCATAAGCAAACTTATGTACAGTACTGTTGATGGCAATGACCTTAAAGTCTGTATTATTTATAAATTAGTGTGATTTTAAAGACTTGTTGGGCTCTTTATTCCAAATAAATCAATATTTACAGAAGACACTGGCAGAGAACATATCAGGCCTATGTCAAATACACTCAAAATTAAATACAGCAATATTTATAAAACTGGATAAACCAAAAATGATGTAGATGCCAGAAAAAACTGACAGGTCTACAAAACACAGGTAATGAATCAGTGTTATGGAGTCCGTTCATATAACGTACAGCACCTAGGACTGGGACAATGAAAGTGGAAATGAATTACATTTTTTAATAAGTCTTCCACTATGGAAAGAACTGTGTAAATGTTACACTATTCCCCCGTTATGACACAGCAGTTTATATCGCGGTATTGCAAGAGACTATTGAGTCTTCTAAGAGACTCTGGGAATCAACTCTCTTGAGCTCAATCACGGAATCTCCTGGTTTTCCTGGAATCCCCCAAATACACTTCGTAACGAGGGCTCGCATTCCACAAATACACCCAAAAGCCAAGTGTGAAGAACATTCCAGTTAAGAGTTTGAAAAAATAAAAAATAAAAATTATCCAACGATGCATGTCAAATGACTCCAGCTACATTTACCATACGGTACTAAAACAAATTACCCAAGTGAAACACAGGCCAACACCGCTGCTTAAATTAATGCATTTAGGAATGATGCCATCTCAACTGAGAAAATCCAGACATCCAATATATACAACAGAAGGTTCAACAGTGAGACTCAATGTGGTAAAAACAAGGTTATCTGGTGAATACAGTTTAAATACAGAGAACATTAGTTGTGTGTGTGTGTCTGTGCATTCCCTGTGTGGTCTTCAGCGGGGTCACAGAAGCTGGGACGTCGTGCACGTGAAGGGTGCAGTGGAAGTGGGGCTCAAAGACTTTACAACCAATCCGGCGCTGAGGTCCAGCCCCCTTCCCTCCCTGTCCTGCAGAAACAGGGGCAGGGGGAAGCAGTGAGACGCTTTCCACCGAGCGATGGGAGAGTGAGGCTTCATGACCCCACAATGGGTGAAACGACTATACCATTTATTTGTCTACGGTGGACTTGGGTGAACCTAGCAGACTTTTCATAGCGCAACACTCTGGCTGGTTCAAATCAGTGAGTTACTGATAGCACATGCTAGCTCCACCCATTTTGTGGTTCATGTTACTTTCCTCTCTCTCCCCTCTCTCGTTTCCCCTACTCTGAGGAAACTCAGAGGGTGCTATCTCCTGCATCTCTCCAAGAGCGAGTGTGGCTTCTCCACCACATCTTACAGCATGAGCTGTTGAGACAATGCCCTCACCCAAGGACAATAATGTAAACTAATCTAAACTCATGTTTCTTCAATTAGAAAGTATTCTGCGTGAGGATAAGAGTACATTTTAAAGTTATAGTCACTACACAGTCAGTCAGAAGAACTTGCATATCTTCAGTTGAAGCTCATGTTGGCATTGTGCTTATAACAGGAACCTGTGCAAACTGTCATTTTAAAAACACGACACAAGACAGCAGGCCTCTACTGACTTACAGCTCTGTAGTCCAGAAACATTTCTTTAAAGGCCAGGAAGTCAGTGAAGGTGAGCAGCATGTCGAAGATGTCCCCAGAGACCTCGTCTTTGTGTTGCCTGAGGCAGACAGAAAGAGAGAGAGCAAGAAGGTTAGCAAGAAAGAACCAGTAGCAATCCGACGGCTTGAAACAAAGGAGGCTGAAATCCACAGCTTTAAGCCAATGATTACTCTGAACCAGCTTCCATTTACATTCCTTCATTATCAGTCAAGCCATTCATTAGCTGAATAATCAATACCAATAGGTAGAGCTTCCCAATTGTACTTTGTGGTAGCATTTTTTACATCACATAGGATTGTCTTATATCTACAGAGCATCTGGACTTGTACTGGATAAATGTGCTCTTTGTTCTCCATGTCTAAATTCAATATTGACTTCATAAATATCCATTCTGAGCAGATCAGGCAGTTTAATGGACATGAAAAAACCTTTTCGCCTAACTGAAGATTGTTTGCTAGGTTTTACTGCACATTTATCAAAGCGTGCGCTATACAGTTAATGGAGGGAATTAAGTTAATACTGTGGCCTATTCTTTTAAATGATTCATTATATACGCAGTTAAACCCCTTATTGTAGTTTACATTCTCTAACGTGACATGAAGAAAGAGAACAAAACGACGTGTGACACAATTAAGAGGAAGCTTTGTGATTACTCGCCAATGGCTTATTCAATTCATTGGTACACCTGTCAATTAAGCAAAATCTATGAAAACAGGTTGAGACCAATGGTGGGTTTAAAGATAGGATTTCAGTCTCCTCCATCCCCAGCCCACCAGCTGCCACTGGTAAATACACATCCACACATGGGAATCAACCTGTGCGCTTGAAGCAATGTGCTGCCACCTAGTGCCTTTGAATAAAATGACCGGGTGTGTGAGAGACCAAATGAGAAAACAAATCAATCTGTGGTCAGAGCAGCAGTGTGGAGCAGCGGTCAGAGCAGCAGTGCGGAGCAGCGGTCAGAGCAGCAGTGCGGAGCAGCGGTCAGAGCAGCAATGTGGAGCAGCGGTCAGAGCAGCAATGTGGAGCAGCGGTCAGAGTGGCAGTGTGGAGCAGTGGTCAGAGCGGCAGTGTGAAGTGAATGAGCGAAGGTGGTTATACGTACTGGAGTGAATGAATGAATGAACTCATGCTAAATCCAATGATTCTCGCCATCAGCTGCTGCTCAATGTGTTTCTCCAGTAGGTCAATCTGAAGGGAAAGGACAGCTGTGTGTTTGGGTGGGATATACATATACATACGGTATATACATTCTGTACAGTGCACATATATTCACACACACGTTTATCTCAGGTGTTGTTTAACACAATGAAGATGTGAGCGGTGTGGTGCGTGTCTGAATTTTTGATCATGTGTGCAGGTACGCGCGCGTGTGTGTGTGTGTGTGTGTGTCTATATCTATAATTACGAGTGTGTGGCTGTATTTTAATCAACCCGTGTGCACTTGTCTCTGTGAATATCACTCACATATTCATGGAAGATGGGCATGTAGCTGAGCTTATTCTCCTCAGTGTCCTCAAACTCCAGGTAATATTTGTCCATGAAGCCCTGCTGCAGGTGCTGAAACTGCTCCTCTGAGGAGCAGAGCAAGACCATCAGCGCACTCCTCACCGAATCCCCAACAGCACTCACTTCCCGCACAGCACGTATCTCCTGAATCCCTACCACTTACATACAGTGCAACACATACCTCCTTTACCTACAGTACTCACTCCCTGTGCAGCACAAACCTCCTGAATCCACAGAGCTTTTATACTGTACTACAGACACCTCACACACCCACTTCCTGTACCCACAATCCCACTGGCTGTGAACATGTCTGACTTTTTAAAAAAAAGTTTTTACTGTGGCCCGTAACACAGAGGGCATGCTGATGCAGGTCCACACTTACCCATGATTATGTTTTCGATATTCCCGATGACTGTATCAAAGGCTAAATCTGCATCTGACGAGCTAGGGAAGATGGAGGGCAAAGACATTGATTTGACGAAGGCCAATATGATAAAATTAAAAAAACAATCTGAAAGCCAGTCCCGACCTTTAAATCTAAGGTCATCTCAATTACTGTTCTCTGGGTGCTGCGTTTCACAGAGTCAATCACATTGCAAACTAACCATACCTCGCCTAATACATGACAGCAAGCTGATTTAACCCGGCTAATTTTCAATGAAGTGAAAACACGGAACACACTCACTTCGACACAGCGAAATCCTCCTCATCCAACTCTTCCATCTCAACTGCGTTCTCCCCAGCATCCAACAGCGTATCTGTCAGAAAAACACGTTTCAGAGTTTCACAAAAAACATTTCACACACATCGAGTGACAGGTGCCGTTTCCAGATAGCATTGACATAGCTAGCTAACATGCAGCAACCAAGACATAGCGACTGTCTATGCAACTCTACTGCTAATCGTTTTAGTCGATTAGCCCACGGTGACACTGTCTGGACAAGAGGTGGCGGCGCTCGTACGCAACAACAGCGATTACAATCATGTTTAGCTACCACTAGCTAACGGTATCTTAACATGCGTATAACTGTATAGTTGGTTACAAGTAACGTTAACAAGACAAATTAGAGCAGACGTAACTTGATAGCAACGCTACGCTTCAGCGATCATTCTGGGCTGTTTATCGTGTTGTGTGCACACAGGCAGTCAAAAACGATTACGTTTCTGTATTATTGTGGTTTAGTTAGCTAACGTTAGCAACAGGTAACGTTAGTGATACACCATCAATGCCTCACGAGTGGTGCACGAGATTTATGTCAGCGAATTATACTCCGCTTCATAGAATTTAACCGCCACGGCACTGAAAAACGTAATGTTTGTCTTAACTACAAGACGTGTTGGTACATCGGGTCGAGTGAAGCTGCTGGATCTTTTACTTAAAAGTGAACGGAAATAGTGAATGAAGACTTTGGGGCACGAATTCAAAGTCCAAATTAATCAGCAGCACCCCGATGTTTATATTGGTTGGCTAGAGAGATCTTACAAGATGACAAAAACAAACACGTTTAAGCCAATCACTTAGATATTTTTTTGCTATGAGGCGGGATTTACAGTGAGTACTACTCACCACCCATAGACGGACTGGTTCAATATCTAGTACTCGAACGCTCATATGCTGCCACAACTGTCTGTCAAACGGTACCGTCCGCCATTTCTGTTTACAGCGCTTGTCAATCGGACAGACTTGTGCGCGAGATACTATTTCGTAAAAACAAGGTATTTATATATTGAGTTTTAAAAGTAATAATAAATAAATAACCATTATATTTTTTATGGAAAACAATGATTTGGGACAAAGCCAGTATTTAATTTACCATTTCAAATTTGTGGATTAATATTTTTAAAACCGAGTGATCTGCCTACCGTTATCACACTTAGGTTATCAAACTGACACAAGCAGGCTTATTTCCAACACAAAACATGAAATTATTTTTCATCATAACAGATAACATTCCTTTTGAATTTCAGTTAATAAATGAGTATAAACATAATGTCATTACTTTCTCTCATAGCCATCCTCTTTCAGTCGTCTCTTACGTGAACTCTCTCTTCATACAATCGGTTCCACAGCAACGGAAACACGCGCCCCGTTCATAATAAAGTCCGGTAGGGAAACTCATTCGGATGTACTGAGTTCCACTGTCAATCAGAATTTCTAGTCTAGTTGTTACATGTATGTAACTTTACTACGTAACGTTACTACGTATACGTAGATAAAATTACAGACAAAAACATAAATAGCCCTATTGCACTAGGCTATGTTGTGTCCAGGAAACGTTAGTACTGGAGCCAGTTGCCTCTGCCTGTATAATGTCATTTTAACTGGTCGCACCAACCAAAATCCCGGGGCTAGTTGCTACAGCGTTTACTACGCAAATCTGGTGGCTGTTATAGTGTGGAGTGTATTTTCTGTCATGGTTTAGGTCGACTCAGCCCTTTAGTTGGCAAGGTAAATGCCAATAAATACAGACTGAAGTATTTCTATGCTAATGGGAGTTGACTCTTCCATGATGATGATGCCGCCATCCACAGGGCACGAGTGGTCACTGAATGGTTTAAGGAGCATGAGACGATGAAAACGATATGTCATGGCCGTCTCAGTCACCAGATCCCAACCCAATTGAACACTTATGGGAGATTCTGGAGTGGCGCCTGACACTGCGTTTTCCACCACCAACAAAACACCAAATTATGGACTTTCTCTTGGAAAAATTGTGATGCATCCCACTAAAAGTGTTCCAGACACTCGTAGAATTTATGCCAAGGCGCATCTAAACTATTCTGGTGGCTTGTGGTGGCCCAACGCCCTATTGACTATGTTGGGGTTTCCTTTATTTTGGCAGTTACCCGTATATACATTTATCTAGTGGGCAGAGAAAGTATTCACCCCATTGAACAATTTTCATTTTGCCTGAGCTTGAAATCATGACACACTTGAACAGAAATTAACATTCTTGATCTACACAACCTACTCCTCACACTGTCAAAGCAGTAGGTGTGCATATATATGTAATAATTAAGCTATTAAAAGGTGTGATTAATCAACTGATTCTTTCAACTAATGGAGAAAAAAAAATCAAGATGTTTTAATCGGTTGATTAATCTATTGATTTGTCCGATTAATGAACTAATGGTTTAATCGCCAATACGTTTTTGAGAAAATTGGAATTTTAAAATACACCTATTCCACTATTATTGAGTGCGCTTGTAGAGCATCCATGATTAAGAGCAGGGGTGCCCAAGTTCGGTCCTGGAGATCTAGTGGGTGTGCAGGCTTTTGTTCCAGCCCTTCACCAACACACCTGTTGCGTCCCCAAAATGTTACTGAAAACATTCTGAATAAATGGGTATGTACAATCAAAATGGTGGAGCCGTAGGTTGCTTGACAAATGGCAGAGGCATACACCATACAAAAATCAGGTGCGCAATCACCAGTATTGGTTAACAATTATGAAAAATAATGGATAAAAATTGGGTACACAAATATTTAGTCTATAATTCAACATAAAATATACAAATGCAACAACTGGTTCTGTGTGGCTCAGTTGGTAGAGCATGGCATTGGCAACACTTAGGTTGTGGGTTCAATTCCCACTGGGACCACATATACTGAAAAAAGTATGCATTCACTACTGTAAGGTGCTTCGGATAAAAGCGTCTGCTAAATGGCATATATATATACAAAATAAAAATAACTTGGTAAACACAGCGTTCTTGGGTACCAACCCATGGGTTGGGATGCAGTTTAGGCTCCCCCCCAACTTCCCCGTCATTTACAGCATGAATCTGCCCTCTGTTACGCAGCCTTCACACACAACCAAAGAACACGTGTCATTCTTCTGTAGGAAACGTTTGGCCTCAAATCAGGCAGAGACCAGTCAAACGTGTTCATGTCACAAAGCTCGACAACATTTTCAATAACTTTGGTGCATCATAGCACCATTGAAAATGTCATGTCATGCCTGGTGATTCAGCGCAGTTCTACATCCTGAGTGAAATGATCTTAATCATTAATCTGCAATATACCATAAAAGTTTATTTAAAGTGCAGGAGTGAGGGGGTCAATAGATTCTGCCCCCATGCACTGATCCTGGATCAGCACCCATCACATCTTTTAGACTAAATGGTCTTTGTTTATAATTAAAGGTGGGGAATTTTCTTGCTGAAGCAGTTGTTCAGTTCCAGTACTTACAACACAAGAGCATGAACTTTGCACAATAAAACAGCTTTAATCAAAAGTAAAGGGAATTAATGATTTAAAAAAAACAAAAAAATTAAGAAAAGATTTAAAAAAGAATAATTCAAATCCAGTCCCCAAGTAATCCTGTCAAAGTTCAACAACATTCCACAAATCAAAATTGATTCCACCAATAAATAATCTTGCAACTGTCAAAGTACACTTTGACACGGCCTACTTACAAATGGTCACAATCTGGTCACAATCCAGAAATAATAACTTCAAGTTAATTCTTCATTAAAATAATATTCTATCATCTTTGGAAGTCTGGACACAATACAACTGTACATGTAATGAGTAAAACTCAGTGATCAGCAACAGGAAATGATCATTTTCAGTGACAAATTCCGTTTTTTTTAATGCATACCCTAGGCAAAAGCTAAGCCTGCTTGGTAATGCTGTCCTGTTGTGGACGAGTCGAATGGTTATTTAAAAAAAAAAAAAAAAAAGGATGAATGTGGGAACCCAAATTTA
Source organism: Aldrovandia affinis (assembly GCA_029706075.1). NCBI lineage: Eukaryota > Metazoa > Chordata > Actinopteri > Notacanthiformes > Halosauridae > Aldrovandia > Aldrovandia affinis. The sequence continues at coordinate 1,719,583 of JAINUG010000089.1, read as the reverse complement.
TTGCCTGTAAATAAAAATTGCTATCTTGACAGAAAACTACAATAGTGGTGGATTATAGCTACTGCAAAAAACACAGACCCAACATTTTCATGAGGAAACCCCCAAAATTACACTTGACTGACTGGTTTTCATCTTTCCTGTCTACATATGCAGAGATCTGTGATGTGATGTAATAATTGGTATGCTGCAACTGGCAATGTGACGTACTGTTGTAAGTGTAAAGACACTTCCTTGAGGTTCGGGGTCCCAAAGCGAGGTCGAATGGTGACCTGACCGCCCCTCCTATTAAGAGTCTCCGTTGTGGACATCACCGCATTCGGGATGGTTGGGGTAAGGGGGGTACAAGAGGGTTCAAGAACTTCTTCTGAGGGATATTCGCGGAATGTTGTCCAAGGGATGATGCAATCTTCGTCACCGTCGGTATCAAAATATTCCCACAGCTTCTACTGTGCAATGTTGAGAATTTTTCACTTCAAGCTTTTATTACTAAACAGGTTTAAATTTCACAGAATTATGTAATCTCATATTATATTGATCTGTACACATTTGTCATTTACCCAAACGGTTTAGCAGAAAGTAGAGGAATGACTCCAAAACCCCTTAATGTAGGAGAAGGAACGAAGGAACATAACAGGGATTTTGGAGAGTGGTGGGCTGGGGGGGAGACCAAACGGGAGTGTCCCTCAGATTAAAAGACAAGCATTGCCACCGCCTTGTGGCACATTTGATTGACATGAGACACTCAATAGTTTGTTGTTGTTGTTGTTCCACTTTCAGCTTTTGGAATAAAATAAAATTTTTAGATAAAAAAAACAAAAAGCACAAACGTAACACTGCTGAATACGGAGATGTGCTGAACACAGAGACCAGAGAGAGCCGGGGGGAGAAAGGGCGTGGCGTGCGGGCGGGGCGGACGAGCGGAGGTGGGCAGCGTCTCTCGAGCAGGCGCGAGGACGCAGGCAGCGGGTGGAGTTTCTCCTCCTCCGCGCTGGCTCTTCGGAATACTTTTGGTCTTCGCTCACTGGTCGTGCGCTTTGCCCCTTCACTTCGGGAGTGCCCCTCCCCTCCTTCTCCTTCTCCTTCTCCTTCTCTCTCTCCCGGGGTCTGTATCTGGGGCCAGGGTCCGTCACAGGGGGAAGGGGCGGTCCCCAGGCAGGGGGCGTGTCCTTGTCCTGATCCTCACCCTGGATTGGCTTGGCGATGCGGGTGTCAGGACACGTGGGAGATGAGTCTGACGCGACTCTGGATGTCCTGACGACACAGCGGGCAGGTCTCCAGCTGTAAGGCACACTGCATGCACATCCCGCTACCGAGGGGAAAGAGAGACGCACACACACAGACCACACCGTTAAACACAGTCTGCAGCGGTACGACACAGTGGGGGAGGAAGGAAGAGATACGCATGCACACGCACAGACACACACACACACGCACACGCACGCACTGCTGTCGATGGTTTCCAGCAGTATGACACATAAATGTCATGTGCACACACAGCCGTTAATTGCCCTCCCTGTGGTTTAAAGGCCAGCTCCATTCTCAACCATTTGCTGGAGGAGGAATGGACCGTTAGGAAACAGACAAACACACTAGCAACCACACACACAAACAAACACAGACGCGCACACACACACACACACACACAGACACACACACACACGCACACACACGCACGCACACACGCACACACACAAACAAACAAACAAACACAGACGCACACACAAACACCACACAGACAGACACAGACACAGACACACACACTAGACCCGGGCCTCTGCAGGGCCCCCTGGGTAACCCCCATCGTACCCGTGTCCGCAGGGCCGCAGCTCCGTGTCAGCCATCTGGTCACAGCACAGGGTGCAGCAGTTGTCTCTGATGCTGACCTGCTTCAGCAGAGCCAGCCGCCGATGTCTAAGGGAGAGAGCACTTCAGACGGGGCCACATTTACATAAGCTCCGTTAGTTGTTACAAAACGACCGCGACTGTTAGGGGGAGCAGGTGGTGAGTCATTAGCGCTAATTAATGCCCGCTTACACAGAACCTAATTAACCAAACGGGAGGCAGAGATGAGGTGTTGGTTGATTGCATAACAGGTGTTTGTGCGCTGGGCCCAGGAGGAAGAGGAGCGGCGCAGGCTCACCTGGGCAGAATGATCTTCTCGTCGGACGCCAGCGAGGCAAAGTCATTGAAGGTGCTGAACTTGACAGGCGGCGGGTGACGGAAGGGCGTGGCCCCAAAGTTGAACTCGCATTGTTGGTAGGACATGAAGCTCGGGGCCGCAAAGAAGCCCGACCTGAGAGGGGGCCACAGGGAAAGAGAGAGAGGAGGGAGAGGAGAGAGAGGAGAGAGAGGAGAGAGAGAGAGGAGAGAGAGGAAGTGAGGAGAGAGAGGAGACAAAACCATGTTTTATTAGAGAGATGTCAGAGAAGAAAAATGAAGTGAAAACCTTTGACTTTACAAAACCATGTTTTATTAGTCGATGTCACTTAAGAAAAACATGCACAGTTCTCATAATTAAACCAAGTATCCTTTAAAGGGGGAGCTGGGGACAGAAAGAGGAAGACAGAACAAAAGGAAAAGTGTCGGAGCTGAGACAGAGTGAAAGTGGGAGAGTGCGGGGGGGGAGAGAGAGAGAGAGAGAGAGAGAGAGAGAGAGAGAGAGAGAGAGAGAGAGAGAGAGAGAGAGAGGTCTGCAGTGTGAGTTGGAGGGACTGTTCAGGCTGGCCGTGTTTAGGGCAGGGTGCACTCACGTGGTTGAGGAGAACACCTGCTTTTCAGGAGGGAGCTGGTGCCCGTTTAAGTAGAAGATCATCTGCTTCTTACTCAGGTCCAGCAGGAAGCCGATGGCGTCGCCTGCAGGAGGGAGACGGCCGTCACACTCTTCTAACGGACCCACAGCGAGGGTCAACTGGGGTTGTTCAGAACGGTTTCATCTGTGTGGTTTGTGTGGTTTGGCACAACTTTGAAAGAAAGCCGCTGCGGATTTGCTAAATAAAACCCCAGCCAAAAAATGTGCTTCGGGGGACCCACCGGGCACATGATTCCAAAACCCCTTCACATGTTAGATTCATTACAGGTTGTTTCATGGAACCATTTTGTCTGGGTATGGTTTGTGAGACAATGTCGTTTGGGGTTGCACTCACCTTCCTTCCAGCAGGGGTGGGAGTGTGGTTTACTGCGGGCGTTGTACCAGATCAGCTGCCTGCAGCCGTCGTACGCGCACGAGAATTCATCATCCCCGATACCATAGCCCTCCTGAAGAGGAAACACACACAGATCATACACCACCTCTTTCTCTCACTCACACACAGATCATACACCACCTCTCACACACACACACACACACACGCTCACACACACAGGCTCACACACAGGCTCACACACACAGGCTCACACACACACAGGCTCACACACACACGCACACACACACACACACGCTCTCACACACACACACACGCTCTCACACACACACACACGCTCTCACACACACACACGCTCTCACACACACACACGCTCTCACACACACACACACACACGCTCTCACACACACACACACGCTCTCACACACACAGGCACACACACACACACGCACACGCTCACACACACACGCTCTCACACACACACAGTGACGTACGTGGTTGAGGAACTTGCTGTCCCTGGTGGCCCAGCCAATCTGCATGACCCCGGAGGTGATGACGGTCACCTCGTAGTACCACACACCAGAGTCCACGCAGAAGGTGCAGCGGACACTCTCGAAGGAGGATGCGTCGCAGCGCGCCTGGGGACACAGGCGTATGGGATTAACCCCAAACCAAAAGGGCCTACGCACATACCACCAAGCCAAAGAGCCCCAATACCTCACACCACACCAAGTGAAACATGGAATCCACAACCAGGGGAATGTTATAAAATATATACATTATTCTATAGCCAGAGTTTCCAAACTTCTGAGTAAAAGTATAGTTCTCCAACCATAGCTCCAGAGTGGTGGAGATGGGACAGAGGTGGAGGTGAGAGAGGGGGGGGGAGCAGGTGGGGAGAGGGGTTGAGATGGAGGCAGGAGATGGCACTCACTTCCAAGCCACTGGGAGAGATCTTCAGATACTCGCTGACATCGTTGCTGTTCAGCATGGCGTTAATGTTGCTCAGGTTCACCTTCTCGTAGGTGAACTGACGGCCCTCCTTCAAGACTGCCAAGACAGAGAGTCAGTTACAGAAACGCCTCCCACCGGTTCAGCACTTCTTATTTCCCCACAATCTGCAGCACTGACATACTGAAAAAGAGAACTACACTTGCGACTCGCATCGCACATCACAAAAGTGCACAGCAGCACCCCACCCCAGCATGTCCCTGTGAGGGAAACAAAAGAGCGCTCTGATTGAATGAGGTCTCTGTCTGAGGCCTGTAGAGTTCAGAGGCATGGCCAACGGTTTCCTAAATAAGTGCTTGGATTGAATTTCCGTTGCCGTAGTGGTGCGTGCCATTTGTGTCTGACTTTGTAAGGGGAGGGGGGCGGTTATTTTCTGCGGTTGCCCTTTCTGTGTCATGCATGCCTGGGGTGTGAAAACTCAATCTCCTCATGCACTCAACGCCCCCCCCAATCACACACACACACACAAACAAACACATACATACATGCACCAGCTGCCCACAGCAATCATCACATGAGAATTCATCATCCCAAAATAAACACACGTACACACACACACACACACATACAGTATATTATATTATATATATATATATATATATATATATATATATATTATGTATATATTACATGTGTGTTATATTATTATATCATATTATATGTGTGTTATGTGCACATATATTATATGTGTATCTCACACAGAAAATATCTCACACAGAGACACAGATATTAGACATCTCTTAATCATGCAAATACAGTGCTGAAATAATGATTCATCTCACATTACATTACATTACATTACAGGCATTTGGCAGAAGCTGTTATCCAGAGCGACGTACAACAAAGTGTTAACCGTAGTCAGTTTAGCTGAAACACATACAGACAGAAAACATCTCACACGCATTATACACCTCTCACACGGATCCTATGCATCTTAGACAGACACACACGTACAGACGTACGCACGCACGCACGCACACTGCCCAGCTGTTGGATGTGTGAAACACTCACAGAGGTTGTCCAGGCTCCACTGGGAGCAGAACCCGACCTGGCGCTTCAGGTAGTCCGCGTGGCTGGCCCAGGACTCCAGGACGGCCAGCCGGTCACTGATGCAGGACGATGACACCGTCAGCTTGTTCTCACCTGAGAGGACCACAGCACACCTGAGCCACCTGCGCCTGCTTGCCAAATATGAGGGGGGTCTGCTTTTCCTAGCGCAAAGTCTGGAGTTCAATTTTAAATGTTTTGTGATGGTGGTCCTTGTGCAATGGCACGGTTGTGTAAATGAAGATACGTTATAAATGGTGTATGCGCATTCTGTGTTCAGTGATGCACTCTGTGCCTGAGAATTTACATTGCCATGATATTACTCCACTGTCAAGTTGCACTGTCTGGTCTGTCTACTGTACTTTCACTGTAAAAACAATATAATTCCATATATATATATATATATATATATATATATATATATATAAATATGTCTGTGATAAGCATCACAGCACTAATCTCACTGAACTGAATGTAAATGAGCTGGGCAGTACATTAGCCGTGCATTAGCTCCAGTTCAGTAATGCACAGGGCTCTCCAAAGAGCCACTAGCTCTAAGCACTCATAGCCGGCCAGATGACTGCAGACGATTCAATATTAGCTCGCATTTAATGGAGACTTCATGTCATATTCTCGCTCTGTTTACCCCAGCTGGCTAATGTTAATAACTTCAGAATGACAGCTTGATTTGACCCATCATTTGCCGCGTGCATTCCCATTCTGTTGTAAACTCAGATATTTGCATTGCATCAGCCCCTTTCTAGCCTTATTTTCAATGTTTCTGTCAAACACTGATGCACGCGTACCTCACTGTATTTTTCATTCCTTTTTGTGTGAACACACACACACACACACTTACTAGTCTGTGAGAACTTCTCGAGAGCAATGAGAGCAAACAGCATGACAGTGGGGTGGGCCTCGGAACTCTGGGAACACAGATAGAAGGGTTAATCGGTCAATGAGTCAGAATCAGAGTCTCAGTGCTAGAATCAGCCAGAGCTGGTGGGAAACCAGGGATCTCAAGTGGCTCACAGTACATCTCCACAGGCCCCAGACCAGCTGCTGCACGAGGCTACTCACCAAGCTCTCCAGCAGGTACTCCAAAGTCCCAGGGCTGAGCAGGCCGATACTAGCTGGACCTGCAAGGGAGAGAGAGCCACGCCGGATCACAAAGACAAGCATCAACAGTAAAGGGGTCACTGGCAGGGCACTCAACACCATGGTGCTGATTACAGCATGATAACATTCAAACCCACTGACGTGTGTGTGTGTGTGTGTGTGTGTCTGTGTGTGTGTGGGCAGAGGTCATGGGCCAACACCACACGGTTAACAGGGTCAACAGTACAGCTGATTTCACCACAGGTTTTTCACTGATGTCCTTTACGGATAGTGCTAGTCTCAAAATCACTTTGCTAGCTTCACCAACTCTCTGAATTAATCTGGCCTATAAAGTGCAGTTTCCTAAGAAGAGCGCTCATCCTTCGTTCCCAGAATCCCGAATCAGGTGCTCAAACGCACAAAGCGGTTTCTGTGTGTGCCTGAGACACAAGGCACGGGGAAGAGCACAGCCAGAGATTGAAGAGAAAATGTCCCTGCGATTTTAGCAGAACGACAGGACCCTAAAGGAAAACAGCCATGGGGCACAAACCAGACATGACCCGACTCCGTTTCCGATACTTTTAAACAGCAGAACTGGTTCCAATGGCACAGAAAGCCTGATGCTCAAACTTTCGCAACTATATTCATTAACACACTTCGCACTCGTTCCCGCACACTTCCCAGTAACGGCGTGTGGGAATCATTTTTTATCTTTACATTGGCTTTATACACCTAACCACAGGCATACAAGCTAATTAGAGAGGAACTATCAATCGGAGCCTCCATTTTCAGGTAGGCTATTAATGAGTAATTAACTCAAACTTTCGGTTTCTCCACTGGTGTGCTTCTGAAGCAACCCCCGCACCACCACCCGACCCCTTGCTGACCTACAGCCAGCTCCGTGCAGGACGTAGGGATTGTGGCACTGCTGCACACCTCAGCACAGCGGTCAGAGAGATGGGGCATCTCTGAGACAGGGTGGCACAGCAAACCTGCGTGTTCAGCTCTTTACGCTCTTTACAGAGAGGCTGAGACGTCAGTGTGTCCCCCGAGGGACGGCGCCGCTGAACTAACCTGGGGCAACGTGCTGAGCTCACTCTGCCTCGATGTCTCTGCCAACACTAAAGCGCTGGGCACCATGCAAACAAATGCAAAACATGCAAAAATGTACATGCGGCAAAAAACTATTCTTCACTGTTCTGCCATGTAAATAGGAACCAAATTTTAAAAACGGTGTGTATATATACAGTACCAGTCAAAGGTTTGGACACACCTGCTGGAAACTAGGTTTATCTCATAATTGGCAATGTTTTACACCGTATACGTTTCTGTAAATACTTGAAAATTATTGAAAAAACAAAAGGAACATCAAAGCAATGTTCAAGAAAATTGAATTGAAAATTGAATCTTGGATTCCTCAAAATAGTAACCCTTTGGCGTGAGAATAGCCTCACAAACAGGGGCCATTCGGTTAATAGGTTTTCGCAGGAAATCACCCGACATGTTTTCCCAGCTATCCTGCAGCAATTCCCAGAGAAACTTGTGGGTTGCTTTGCTTTGACTCTTCCCTTTCCAGTTTGTCCCATACAAGTTCTATGGGATTGAGGTCTGGACACTGGGCAGGCCAGGTCTTTAGTTTGAGTTGTCATTCACGTTCCTCCTTCACCAGATAGTTCTTGCACAACTTCAAGGTGTGTCTCGGGTCGTTATCTTGCTGAAGGATGAAGGAGTGCCCAATTGGCTGTAATCCAGATGGAAGGTGTGTCCAAACCTTTGACTGGTACTGTATATCTATATACACACACACACACACACACACACACACACACACACACACACACACACACACACACACACACACACACACACACACACACACACACACACACACACACACACACACACACATATATATATAAATGTGTATGTATGTCTGTTTGTCTGTCTGTGTGTGGGAGGGTGTGCTTGTAAGGGTGTGCACGCATGCATGCATGTATATCTGTGTGTGTGCACGAGTGAGGGTGAATGTGTGTGTAAGCAGGTGCAGAACTCACCAGCCAGCTTCTCAGCCAGGCAGCCGAGCACGGCGGTGGTGTTGCGGTGCTTGGCAGGGATGACGGCGTCCTGGCGCGCCACGGTGGCGCTCAGACTCAGCATGTCCGACAGCTTCTGCAGTGCATCCTGGGGGGGGGGGGGTCAGTGGTACAGCCGTCAGAGCTACACTCCCCCATCTCTCCGCCCCACCACTCAACAACACTTCCCCAAAACCTCACTTCAATCTTACGCAAGATCAACCTGCTTTGTAATGACAAATATGATGGCTTCTGAAATTCCCGTGACTGAGGAGATAAAGGAATGGTATACATGCATACATAAAACTAAACCACGCCCTCCCCCTGACAACCTGGAAGAAATGAAACATAATAAAAAGGCACCCCAAGATGACAGAAAGCTTACAGGCCAGACAACACGCTTGGTGAAAAACATTTTATGAACAACTCTCACGAAAATGTGAGAAGAAAACACGCGCACACAAAACATAAAACGCCACAGGCCACGTGTAAAAGAAATCAAGTACATAAGTAAATAAAATCCCTTCCAGGGCTCTCTGTGATCAGCTACATAAACCGAGAGAGAGAGAGAGAGAGCGCGCCATGCTGGGATTGATCTCCAAAGAGAGGACACTTGAGGTGAAGGTGCTGTAAAAAGTGGGAACGGCGAACGAAGGGAAACATGTCTCTTCTGCCTCCGGCGAGAGAAGCGCGCGGTGACTCAGTGCCTCGCTCAGCGCGGAGGAGGGGGCGGGACGCACGGCGACCGGTGGCCGCCGCAACGCAAGACAGAGCGCTGCTGCTGGAACCGGAGTCTCCTTCGGGAGCGCTTGGAGAAGTCTGTGTGGATGGCCCTCCTGCGGCGTTGGTCGGTGGAGATCTCGTGGTGCCGAGCGATGGCCAGAGCTCTCCTCACCTGGACTCGTGGAGGCACCATGGGCTCTAGCGGCAGGTACGTCGCCATGAACAGTGACCCGGGGCCAATTAAACACACGTGTTGCCCATGGCAGTGGGGGAAGGGCGGGCGGTACTCACTTTGGTTGGCAGCGGGCACTCGTCCAGAAGCAGGGTGATCACGGCCGGGCCCAGCGGGTCGTCCAGCGGTATCACCCGAATCAGAGATTGGACCACCTCCAACCAGCCGTCGTCTGGGGGAGAGGGCGGGGGAGACGGGGAAGAAGAGAGCGGGACAGGGAGAACACAAGTTGAGAGGGGGAGTTGAAGGCTGCTCTCGAAAACCTTCACGTAACGGTAATCAAACTCCAGTTTGAGCATAAGGAGTGCTGTCACAGAACCGGTGGAGTACAAAAACGTGCACGCTTTCAGCCCTTTACTAAAACATGGGCCCAGGCCCATTCACATCTCAGAGCAGGACCAGAGGGAGGGGAGAAGATGGAAAACGAGAGGCAAGTCTGTGAGAGGGTGATAAAAAGACGGGGATACTGAGAGAGAGAGAGAGATGTCAGGCACGAGGAGAGGCCACGGAGGCCAGGGCTTGGGTTTCTCCTGGCAGCGGCGGTGTAAACAGACCCAGAGGGAATATTCCAGCGCTAATCTCTGGATTAAGCCACGTGTCGCCGGACCGGGTGCTTTCCTGTGAAGCCCTCTTCATCACATGTTCCCCGAGGAGGGGGGGTGGAGCCACTGATCACAGGGGCAGGGTGGTGAAAATCCCCGCCACCCCCGCCCCTCTGTCGAGGATGAGACTTCCAAATCACATCTGCACAAATGTCCCGATTTTGTGCTCGTCTCTTTTGGCCCACCCAGCGGCCCCCGTGGCTTTAATCAAAGGAGTCATTACCCTCACCCAGGGGCACTGCAGGCCCCCTACCCCCGTCCTCATCACGACCGCAGCGAGGACCTTTTCCCACTCGCGTTCATGGACGCGCCGAAGCGGTCAGGGTGCGCAGGCCGTTATCCGCATTAGTTAATCTTCACAAAGCCACACGTCGCACGGAGTAATCCAGGTGAGTATTACCTGCAAAGCTCAACTTTCACCAGCGTTTTGGCTGTTGAAAAGGCTGATTCGCACAGCAGTCAAAGCTCAAGCGGTAGCGCGCGTGAATCGCCGTTCTCACAAAGACATGGCCGCTGCACAAAGGCCATATTGAGAGCGGCTGAATTCCTGGAGCGAACGGAGTCCTTGTGACCCCCCCAACAAAAAAAGAACAGGAGAGCTGAAAATAACATGGAACACGGGTACTGACATCCCCCATCCATCCCGATACCAAAGCCCCTGCTGCCATCAGGAACAGACGCAGTACAAATCGGGGGCCAGCCAAGTTACAGGATGGTGGCACACTGCCTGGCCATGTCTGTCCTGCACCAGGTTAAGCCTTTTTGTTTTCCTACAGAAATAACTCAAATTACCCAAAGGTCCTTTGGTCAATTGTAACATCTGTGCACTGGTCAAATGCAAATGCAACACTTGCAAATCTGCGTCTGCCATTTAAACTATTGAGTTCTAAAGCCAACTTATAATAAACACCTCATACAAAATAACTAACTGAGAGAGAAAGGTCGTTGTATACCTGAAAATAAATGGACAACCCAGGAACACAGAAACAAGGCCCTCCAATCATAATCAAACATACAGGTGGGCTTCAGACAACATGGAAGAATAGACCAAAGCAATCAGTTTTTACCAACCGCCATGCCTATTCTGTAAGCCTTTTTCTTTTCCTACAGAAATAACAAAAAATTACCCAAAGGTCCTTACAAACACTTACTTTTTGATGCATTTAACACAATTCAAACCTATCCAAACTGGTGTAAACCCTGCAGTTAAAATTATCAATTACATTTTCCATCAATCACCAACTAAAGCCAACCTCATAAAATGAACCAAATGCTAAATAAAAAAATAAAAATGGTTTGATGGTGAATACAAATCTATGAAGGGAAAAAACAACAACGAATTAGCCATACAAAATTGTGTTGGAATCTGGAATTGCTTTAAAGACTTTCAAAACAAATCAAAACCAATTGGATAACACATCTGGAATCAGGAGCTTACTGTATATTTCCAATTTATTCCCACGTTTAGAACACTGCAGAAAACCATCACCATACTGTATGGTGATGGTTTTCTGCAGTATTCTAAACGCGCAAATACAGGCCTTCCTTACAGCGTCTTGAGTAAGAGCCAGATTGTTTCTTCCAAAACATCACACAACTAATTGTGTTTACACCCTACACACCTTAATAAACATGTGCAGAAAATAAATGAAAATCTTTGCCTGCTTTATAGACTTCAAGTAAGCATTTGATTTAATTTGGCAGGAGGGCCTATATTACAAAATTATGCAGGTGGTAAGAACTATGATATAATTACATCTAAATAAGTGCACAAATAAATGAGCAATACACATTGCCAAAAAAAAAAACAAGTTTTACTCAAACATTGTTTAATATTTAGATCAATGAACAGTGTTACTGTAACAATTGCCAGCTCTTGGCCTCAATCTAAATGATACAGAAGTTTAATTCCTATACTATGCAGATGACCTTGTGCTGCTCTCGCCCAGTGAACAAAGGTTACAGCAGCACCTGGATTTGCTGCATATATACTGTCAGAACTGGGCCCTGACAGTACATTTGAAAAGGCCAAAGATTATGGGCCTTCAAAAAAAGCCCAGATCTCAGGAAAGTAAATACTGCTTTACTCTCAGCAACACCACCCTAGAATATACACTGAGTTATGATTACCTTGGAACATTGGAACAAAAGCAATCTGAACTGTTATCAGGCCCTAAACAGAAAAAACAGACTGGCAGAGTATCTCTTCTCTGTCAGAGATACAAAGCAGAGACAGATCCTGATCAAGTGCAGTGGACAGATCTCTGGCTCAGTGACCACACCTTAACAATTGAAAAAAGTAGATTGCTTAAAGAAGAACCTATATGTTCACTGTAAGACAGGACAGGTCGAGAGAAGCACTTCCTCCTACATTGTGAGAAATATTCTGAAACAAATTCCCTTCCCTGACAAATGAGGAAAAAGCTGCACGTCTTTTTTCACAGCACAGTACGTCTTAGCATGCCACTGCCTAGGGGACAATGCTGAATGCACAATATATGAACATTATGTCATATATATAATAATCATCTCTATAATTGGTGTTATTTCAAAAAAATTATTTACCTTGTTTTACTACAACCAGTAAGTAGCCCGAGGGTTGCACACACTCGAGCGAAACAGAAAGAGGCAAACAGGCCACAGTCAGAATTACCCAATAACCTCCAGCCAAATGATGTCACTGTATTTGACAGGACTTATAACATGTTGAAAATTGCACACAGTACATACATGTGCAGTCACACACGTGCACATGCTCCCAGACTAAGTCAGGACCAGACTTCAGCTTCTCTCCCACAGCACGCCTCGAGGAGACACCAACCGGAACATTCCAGAGCAGTGCCTCGACCCCCGGGGGCAGCGATAGACCGGAAAAGAACTGTACGGTGACAAGACAATGCAAGTCCGGGCCGGGCAAGCTAAGGAACAGAGCGATTCTCTTAAAAGCCACGGACAGTAACTGATCCACAGACGTTGCCCTGATCTTGGGCAGCAGCATTAATGAATTAATGAGGGCACAAAGAGATGAGGGGCAGAACAAGCTGGGAACGCAGCGGGACAAACAGGAGGAAGCAACGCACAAACACAGGCCTTTAAAGCTCATGTCTGGTCACAAATATTTAATTTGACGCCATTTGTGATTGGCATCAAGCTCTTACGTGCATGACTGCGCACTCCAGCCGACATTCCGCAGACCTTGGATCCAAGCAAACAATGATATTTAAGCCATGACATCATGAGCAAACCGCACATCAACACATGTTTTTCTTTTGCATGGTTCTTTGAATTGAAACATCTTTTTTTTCTGGCAGGATATTGCATTTCTCTGTTCACTTTGGGGAAAGGCTTTGGCTGGTGTTAATGGCGGGACTGTGTCATGGACTGAAGGAGCAGAGTGTGCCTCTAGCCTTACAAGACGCTCAATCAAGTATGTACTTGAGCACTCGTTTCACATCATAACCCATATCAGGTTTTCATTTGTGACTGGAGTTTCCTTTAACAAACTCTGGCTGAGAAGAACGGAGTTTCCTTGAGAGATCAAATGACAAAGAAAACCCAGGAAATGGCAGAGTGGACTTTTGCTGATCTGATATCTAGACATAATTACTCATGCATAATACTCATAAAACACGCAAAGTACCTTCTATCTCACCAGACATCGTAATGACTACTAGGACAATGGTGCTCGTAACTGGGTCTTATCGAGCTAACATCAACTGTTTGGGGGTTTTACCATTAACAATGCGATTGATCTGAAGACCGTGCTAATGCCGATGTTCCGTTACATTGCACAAACTGTAAATCTTCGCTTCGTCCTGCTTGCTCCGGAGTCAGACCTCACATCCGCTCGACATTCAGCTCAGTTTGAGAAGCAGAACATGTTAGAATCCTTGATTGGAGTGTGATTATATGGGCGTGAACTGGAATCTATGAAGTCTCTCCTTCACCTCCAAACATTTTTGTCCATACATTGTTCCGCCATGGTTAAGACATAGCGAAGGATGTACGCCCAATTACCTGTCTCGGCCATCTCGTGCAGTGTGATCATGGAGTACGGGGGTTCTTGGTCACTGGGGGAGGAAAAAAGAGAGAAACAGGATGTGAATGTGCCATTTCAGTGGTGCTTCTCAGAAATGAAGGGGAAGCAAGGCTTCACGAACCCCGCTATGGGTGGAGCTACCAATGACCACATAGAAAGGGAAACCCGCCCCAAAAAACAACATTATGATTGGTTCAAATCGTTGATAACACATTTTCTGGGGTGAGTGAAACCTGTCGGTGCGGCCCGGCCTGTATGTTCCCAAGCAGCATTACGAAAGCGCGTTGACAGCGACGGACCGGGAAAAGAACCCTGGGATTAATGGGAACGGCTCTGCCTTGGCCAGTGCAGCCGTTTCAGCTGTCAGCCGTGGCCATCAGTAACTCCAACGAGGCCCCGGTGACAGCCCGTACGCCTCCCCCGAGGGGGGTCTCTCCCAGGATAATGACCCATCACGGAAACAGAGCCGGAACGTCTGGTTTTTATCACGGCAGAACTCCCATTATGCACAGTAAATCAGACCTGCAGATCACGCCGGTACGTAGCAGACTGCAATCGCGGATTTGGAGAGCAGGCGAGGCGCCTGCCTCAAAGAGCCAAGGTGAATTAGAGGTTTCTTTATGTACACCACAGTTGATTATGGAGGTACCATGACGCAGCACTCAGGCGATGGATTGATTTTTTTCTTCTTTTCTACACATCACTTAGGGTGGGCGGGGGAAGGGGCCTATGAGGCACCACTTCAGCGTTGAACAGCAGCTTACAGCTTGTATACATATCACACAGTGCGCAAAACAGAAGAACAGGGCGAGCAATAAGAGGAACAAAGCAAATAGAGGTTGGTCCTGAGAACAGACAGATGTTGCATTATGTGCATGTGAGTGTTTGGTGTCGCACCTCCATCTTGATGCGAGTGTGCGCATGAGAGCGAATGTGTGAGTGTGCACATGTGCACGTGAGCGGGGCGTGTAATGTGCATGCGAATGAATGCGTGTGTGTATCTATGTCCGAGAGTGAGAGAGAGAAAGAGGAAGAGAGAGTGGCTGTGCATGCGTCTCATTGCCGGTAACACCCTGTCTTGATGTTGGCCCCAGGCTGAAGCGCTCAGAATGTGACACTGTGCTTCTCGCCCTGGATGCCAGCTGAGGGTGAGAACAACAGACATGAGCTACAGCGGACGGACTCCACACTGCCCTGCCTGTGCGTGTCTGCATCTGTGAAACGGCTTCCAGATGTGTTTGTGTGTGTGTGTGTGTATGTGTGTGACGAATGCGCGAGACTGGAAAAGAGGCACGGGTGTTTGTGTGTTGATCAATGTGTGTTGTCAATTGGTGCGTGTACATGTGATCAATGTGTTTACATTGGTGTTTGTGTGCGTGTGTGAATGCACACGGGCGACAACGGTGTTTTAGCTGCCGTGTGGGTGTATGTATATGTGACGAGGGATAGAAGCAACAGCTGGCACCGAGGACGGCTCGGGCATCTTAAAAATACATGAAGGAGGCCAAAGACACTGCGACAGCCCGGTGGCTATGCGCGGCAGAGCTAAATAAATAAAAGAGTGAATAAATGAATAACTAAACCCTTTCCTGGTTAAAAAATGCAGAGGGTCAGCAGGGAGGATTCTGCATCTCTTCTTACGGCCCGAGCCTGTAACCCTGAGCCCGGGCTCTCTTGAGGAGTGGCTGCAGATAAGTTCCATCTCAGTCCCACTGCCCTCCTGCTACTCGGTCTGCCAGACCATTGAGAACAAGCACCTCTGCAAGGCCACACCCCACACACAGCCCCACCGTGCAGAGCCACGCTATGACACCCACCCCAGGGTGTTATGACAACATGAAAATAAACACTCTTGCAACATTTCTGCAAACTCTGCAATGTTACAGCGACGTCCAGAGAACATTATGCGGTGCAGCTGGATAATGAACGTAGCTACAGCGATTGGGAAACGCCTAGTCTGAGTGCTCCTGTTGAAGTCTGCTGTCTGGTGTCCCTCACCAGACTGATTATGGGTTCCACCTCAGACTAGAACAGGGGTTCCCAAACTTGGTCCTGGGGACCCACTGGGTATACTGGTTTTCCTTCCAACCATAATGACAACCTCTAAATTGTAACTAGCGGTTAATTGTTCTTAATCAGACACTTTAAATCAGACTGTTTTAAGGCCATATTATGTCAGAAATACCTATGCATGCCATGAACAATAAGTGTCCCATATTCGCATCCAAGGACTAGTGTGCTATATGACACAGGATTCCTTTAGAAAGCGGGTACCTTTTTTACTGATTCTTTTCAGTCTAATTATAGACTGGCAGGTAAAATCAATGGGTGTCTAATTGTTGAAAGTGTGGACATCTGGCCACTGAAACTAAAACCATTTGTGGAAAATGAAGAGTTCAATGACAGAGCAAATGACAATGAGGCAAGCCTGCATTGTGTTAAAATAAGTTTAAGGAAAAAATGATGGTAGAACTTTCACAGGTTTTCAACAACCATATTCGATCGAAAGACTGGCTGTAACAAAAACCAGCATCTACAGGGGGTCCCCAGGACGGAGTTTCGGAACCACTGGACTAGAGTTGCACAATCTACAGCAGGTGGGTGGGGTTACGGATCAGACATGTTCAGTGCTCATCACACTAACGCCACTTTGGGAAGGGTTAAAAGTTAGGCTGGAAACTGGTTGGTCTGCGTTTTATGGAACATTTGCAAGCAGCAACCCACAGGCAATAAAAGGCCTGGTGTTAAGAGAATGCAATTACCTGCAGCCTGCAGGGAAAGCTAGAAGTACTTCAGCTATGCCTATCCAACAGATCATTAAACACATGCGCATGCACGCACACGCACACGCACACACACAGTTACAACCTTGCATAGCATATAGGCACACTTAATAAAAATAGACATACGCTGGTCAGTTGGTTTGACTAATGAGGAAGAGTTACCGCGATGCAAAGATAAAAATTAAAGGGACAGGCGCCGTGTTCGGCAGAAACGTTGTAAGGCTGGGTGTTCTGCACGGTAAACACACAGTGCCCCACTACCTCCCACATGCTTGACTTTCCTTAAGTGACAGACAAGCTGATAACTCCCATTGCTGCAGGTGTTTATCTCTGCCATTCACACTCCAAAACATTTTCCATGTGACATTTTGTTTCTCTGGAGGTGCTGCAAACATATAGTGATACAGTGCCCATGTGTGTGGCTCAAATGAATGCTACCCTTAGCTAAGCTCATTGTTTAACTGGGACTTTTGATAAAAATGCAGAGATAATTCACTTTTTTTCAATCTCCACTTACTTGTCAACTAGTGTCCGAATGACGGCCAGGGTATCCAGTACCAGTCCGTCTACGTTCTGTTTCTTCCGCCGGGGTTCATGTGGTCCACGGCCGCGCCTAGGCGGTCTGACTGGGTCCCTTGGCCGGCTACTGCGTGATTCCGGAGGTTCTGCGGCTGTGTGATCCACGCGCCTCAGCTGCCCGCGTTGCGCCGATCCGTCCTCCACATCACTGTCCTCCCTGCACACACAGCTGTTGCCCATGGTCCCGGCTGCGGTGGCGCGATCCCAAAACCGTAGCAAGTGCAGCTGCTCGAAGGTGAGCAGCAAACCACGCGCAAAGCTTCTGCTGGCACAGAATGCAATCCAGGTGGCTACGATCATATCATTTGGAGGACTTGATGAACCGTCTCGTGACGATCCAGGCGGGAATGTCAGGCATGGTGCAACTGCTAACCGTCGACAGCTGAGCAGCGAGGCATGCGGCTGGCGCTGCAGAGTCAACAAGCATCATCGGCTGAGCTGCACATCAGTCGGACCTGTATAAAAAAACCTGCGCCAGTGTGAGTAAAAAAACAAAACAACGACAGCATGTGCTTATTGGCCGGATGTGCTGATTAAAAAAGCTGACATTTAAACACGTTTCTCTCTCTCAGACGCAGAACAAGGATTCTGTATCACACGTTTTCAAAATAGTGATGCAACTGTGTCCCAGCAAACAACTTTGACGGTGATATGCAGCAATTAATGTTAAGATAGAACATTAATTTCAGTTATACACAATGAACATTTTAGAACAGTCCGATGTGTTGGCTAATTACAAAACGGTTAGCTAGTGCAACTACATACATAACTAACTAGTTATCTGGCGTTGGGTAATAACTACAAAAAATCTAGATAGTAAGCAGTTTTTAAAGCACAAACTAGAGTTCGTTACTTAAATATATAGTAAGACAAACTACAGAGTACGTTCGCTTGTAAACGACAATATTTGTTTTCAAATGCAATCAATTGGAATGTTATTATAGCTGGTTAGTTATGTCAAGCAGCTTCCGGATACCTAACAAGATTATTAGATAACTACTTTTGTTTTAGCTTTATAAGCTAGCTAATGTTAACGTTGAATACAAGAAAACTTATCAAGAATACTGGCTCACTAGCTAATTAACGTTAACGTTATCCATGCTGCCAATTAGCTAGGTAGCTAGCTAGCGTTATCTAGCAAATCTGCTACTTCGCCATCTATTTACCGAGCTAGTTGGGTAGTGTAAATACCATTACTTATCTGAATTGCGATTAGGAAATACAGAAACATTAATTTCATGAACTAGCCACATACCAAGCTAGCTAGTCAAGTTAGTAAACGTTACCTAGCGCTGACTAATGTTATAACACAAGCAACTCATCAATTTAGCTATCTAGCTGGCTAGGAATTGTCAACTTGCTGAAAACATATTTTCGAAAATTATCAACAATTAGCGAAATAAACAACGGAAATCCCCGAAATGTCGTATGCCGATGCATGGTGAACTGGTATACACCCATACTCACCCAGCAAAGAGTTGAGATCCTCGGTGTAAGCCTCCTACTCTAGGGCGGTGATGGCCGAAGGAGGCAGGCCTCTTCGGTAAGGGAAGTAGCTAGCTATGATAGCTTAGCTAGTTTGGTTAATCGAACCGACCTTTCAGTTTTGGGACGTGCTTGTGTTATAGTTATATTGGCCTTGCTTCAATTCCCTTCCTTTCCACCGGTGGAGGATAGCAAACGTGTGAGTCCCGCACGTCATCCGTAACCCGACTCAACATTAGAGGTTTTTTTGTCTTTTCTAGCAAGCTTGCTAGCCAACTAAACTACCTCTTCTCCGATATTGTTCCTGGCCCGAATCAGGCGGTGAGTGATGATGATGATGTCAGTGGGAACTGCTGTTCTACACGACCTCCTCCTAGGCTCCTCCTAGCAACCAATACACACGATTGCACAGTCCTCCGCAGGTCTTTATTTTCTGAAACATCGTTTGACACACGTTGCAGCAACACTTGTCATTGTCGCCGTTTTGCTGTCAGCTTTCTAATCAAATTCCAGGAACGTTATATAGAACAGATTAGTGAAAGCTGCTTAATACAAACAACCTCGTAGTTCCAACCTGTCGATAAATGGGAAGACAATTTCACACAAACGTATTGACAAATTTACAATTATATATGGATAGATCATTACGTACGTTGTGATATATGATCGTAATTATATATTATAATTATCTACGTTTAGTCGACTTTTCGAACCATTGTTCACCTTCAAACCGATATATTAGAGCTTGAAGGCTACGCGTAGTACGGTTGTATATCCGGGGATTGCATGCAGTCATTGTTGTTATGCAGTTGAATGGTGATATTGTGTATGGTTTATATATAGTACAATGTCTACAACCCGTCTGCCCCTCTCATGCTGTATGACGCATATTGTATCGCCCTAAATATTAATAATAGTGAACTGTTCTGCCCATGTGACGGCGCAGCGTGTGTTTAAAGCAGCAATTGTAACGGGTCTAAGTATGACCGTAATAAAAGCGGAAAGCCTAATTATGTAGCCCTTCTAAAATATGTTATGGGCCTGAAATATCCTATGCCCAGGAATCCCAATTGTCCTTTTGCAATCGCATCAGATATTGGGCCAATACTGCTCACTTTGAGAGTAATTGTTTGGACATTGCCAAGTTATGTGAGCTAACTTTAAATTAATTAACTGTAGAAAGAAAAACATAAAAAGCGATCATTAAGGATTTCTGGCACATTTAAAGTTGAACAAAAATGTAAACCATTGCGGACCTTTTCCACAGAGTATGAAATAAAGCGTTCCACATCAGGGCTTGCTATGACAAACCGCGATTATTTTGGGAAATGATGCAGTCGTGCAATGTCAGTTAAAATTAAGCGTATTTTGTGCCCAAGAGCACATAGCCTACTTATCGCTCAATTGCAGAGAAGCCTAAAGGTAACCACCAGTACAGTATTAGAAAGTGCTGACAGGACCGATTGCCCATTCAACAAGGATCGCCTCAAGGAAACGCTTTGTTGGTATGCAGCAACGAGATCCTCATACAGCTTCAAGCGCCCAGCAAAGGGATCAATTTAGAGCAGGCGCATGCAGATCTACACATTCTTTTAAGTTAACGGATCTGGTAATGTACACCAAACCCATGCTCAAACTTATACTCTGAACAAGCAGGCTATTTGAAGTGAGTTCAAAGGTTTCAAGTTTTGTGACAGTGCTGATAATAAATTTTTACGAGTTTATTGGGCACTTCGCTAGCTTTGAACCTCACCTTCCGCCATAACGTCTCTGCAATATTACCTACTGACACCTGTTGATTTAAACTGTTTATGTAACGATCGTCCAAATGTGGATACTGGTATGGGGAAATAGCTGTATTAAGTTATTGTAGACTTCGTGTAAACTGAGTGGCGTAGTAGTGTACACTGCAATAGTGGAGCTCCGGTAACGAAAATAGAGTCGTAAAATTAAAAAAAGCTTCCGGTTGAAATCATAGAGTAGAGGCCCCTGTATTTGACTCTTAGTCAAGGTACAATACTGCGGGCGTAATGGGAAGGTGTTATTCTAGCGAATGCCAATGTGATAGCGTCCCGTCCGTATGTCAGAAATATCAGATGTAGAGACGGAGAAACATATAATAATAAGAAGACGACGTATAAGAAGATTGGTAATCTATTCTTATTAGAGCTATCCAGGTTTCGTTACAACACTACATTTCCCACAATTCTAGACAAAATGATCTGGAACTGATCTTGTTCGACGGCA
Organism: Aldrovandia affinis; assembly: GCA_029706075.1. NCBI lineage: Eukaryota > Metazoa > Chordata > Actinopteri > Notacanthiformes > Halosauridae > Aldrovandia > Aldrovandia affinis. Next base: position 1,698,525 of record JAINUG010000089.1, on the reverse strand, counting down.
GGTACCGGACTGTGTTCACTGTGACACTAGCTCTTGGATCAGGTAAAGCTGATGTTTATTTAAGGTTAATTTATATGTTTTTAGCTAGCTATAAACAGCTGTTGCAAATTACGTGTGCTCTAATACAACGTTAACACTTTACGATGGGACGCTGTAACTGTGTTGATTGACGTTTAGCAAGTAGACTGGATCACTATTCACTTATGTATTGGGCTATCTATCTAGCTAGCTAATGTTGTCTACCGCGTTGCCAGTAACATTACCCTGGCTTATCACGACCCCAGCTAGGTACACAATATATTGTTTTTATTTTTGTCCACAGTAGTTCGTTAATTAATTTATATTGCTACAAGAACAATTCTAGAAACAGGTCGCATGATGCATAATGTAGCGGGCCCAATATGCCGTTTTGCAAGACAGTTTGTGAAGCGGGTCGCTGCTTCATCACCAGGCAGTAGGTATTTGATATAACGTTAGTTAGCTACTTCGCTGACGTTAGAAGATTGTAATTTCTCATAAAGAAGTACAGCGAACTTGCAATAATGCGCAATAATGCGCTAACTAGTATTAGCTAAGTAAGCAATAATCGATTGTGAATCTGACTATGCAGCTCTTTTTCCAGGACCAGAGCACTACACAGAGCTGTCTAGTTCTGGTTTGTTGTAAACACTGACAACTGAAGCTATCTGGCGAGCTAACATGGCCAGGAAGACATAACACTGAACAACTTTTCCGTTGTCTGTTCATATTTTTGGTTTCGCTTTCGCAAATGTCCACAGTTAGTTTAATTTGAACACTATAGTCGTATACAGTAGTTGACGTTAGCTGGCTATATTAGTTGCGAGCTTTGTGAGATTCCTAATTATTTAGTTAGCGGCTTCAAATCGGCTTGTTTGGGTACACTGCTGTAAATCAGGGGGTTCTATTTATGACTTTTATGTATTTTAATTTTATGTAATGCAGCGTTCGCTAACTTTCTTTGCTAAACTGCTTAAATGTTATTTGGATGTAGATCTTAACCTACCGTTACTGTTCTAAAATCACGGAATTCTAAAATTCCAAAGTGACCTATTTGACCACAGTGCTTGTTGCTGATTACAAAGGCATGGTAATGATGAGAAATTCCCCTGTTATTGCTCACAGAGATTTGAGTACTATTCGTATTGACGTATTGTCCACTGTCACTCGACAAGGTCTATACATGTTAACTTGACTTGAACGTAAAGATAATCTGCATCATACTCTCTATCTTATTATTGTATAATGATTAGCTACATCATTTTACAATGGCATACATGCATACATACATAGCAAAAAGTAAACACTTGCTTCTCGCGTCTGTCATGTATTTCTTAAATGAGGCAGGAGATGGCGACATAGTCTTTTTGATTAGATTTTATTTTTGAGTAGCAGCCTCTGGATGTGTGTGTGTGTGTGTGTGTGTGTGTGTGTGTGTGTGTGTGTGTGTGTGTGTGTGTGTGTGTGTGTGTGTGTGTGTGTGTGTGTGTGTGTGTGTGTGTGTGTGTGTGTGTGTGTGTGTGTGTGTGTGTGTGTGTGTGTGTGTGTGTGTGTGTGTGTGTGTGTGTGTGTGTGTGTGTGTGTGTGTGTGTGTGTGTGTGTGTGTGTGTGTGTGTGTGTGTGTGTGTGTGTGTGTGTGTGTGTGTGTGTGTGTGTGTGTCTGTGTGTGTCTCTCTCTCAGTAGGTAGAGCATAGCGTTGACAACGCTTAGGTTGTGGGTTCAATTCCCATTGGGACCACATATACTGAAAGGTGTATGCATTCACTACTGTGAGTCGCTTTGGATAAAAGTGTGTGCTAAATGGCATATTGTTATATATATTTGGGAGATGGGTCAGAATAAGTTTGTATTGCCTTGAAGATGGGTCAGAATGGGTTTTTATTGCCTTATAATGACTGGGTATGTATGTATTTGCTTTAATGGTGCACTGGAGTATTACTAATTATGGTGGGCATCACAAACCTTTTCTGGTTTGTATGCAGATCTCTGGACGTCGGTGTCCCAGCTCGTGAGAGTTGTGCTTCTTTGCAGCATCAGCCAGAGGGCATTTGGAAGACTTGAGTGTGCGCGGGGGCGGGAGTGGGAGAAGGAGTGTGGGTATACTCACACCGCCGGCGCTGAATGCGGAGCCTGTTTGCAGCATGTACTGCAACACTCCTGGACCTGGTGAACTGTCAGGACCCCTAGGAGTGGGCGAGCAGAGAGAGAGAGAGAGAGAGAGAGAGAGAGGGGAGGGGGATAAAATTAGTTATCTAACAACAAATGCCTTTAGTTTTTTCTAAGAATATGAGTGTAATTCAGTTCTATAAAGTTTAAATAATGAAAAACATTTCGTTTTTCTCTTCAGAGGGTAGTGCTCCTATAAGCTACTGAAAATGTTATGGTGGGAGCACAAGGTTTTGTGAAGTATGTAAACGGGCACATTTTCAGGTACCACGCCACCGTCTCAAGTTGAGGAGTAAACTCTCATGGTCTGCCTCTTAATCTCAGGACCTTTCTCTCACAAGCAGGAGGCCCAGATTCCGTACTGCAGCTGACCTGATGAACAGCGCTCAGTCTTCCTTATCAGCTTGACTCCAGTGAGTGTTATTCTCTCCTTTTCTCTTGTTCAGTGATTTAAAACACCCGACATTCCAATCTAGGGCTTTTCAAACGCTTAAACTGGTCATGGGTGTTCTCATTGAGTCCTGCCTTGGAAGTTCAGTTTCCTTGCCACCCTAATAAAGCCATTTATGAATGAAGATGTGTAGTCTGAGGAGGGAAAATGAAGAAACCGCTGTGTGCACACTGGTGTCATGACGTACGACACGTGAACATTTAGGATCTTTTGTTAAACTGACGGCTAAGATGATTGAAAAGTTTGGAGCTGCACTCTGTTGCACTCTTAAGTGCATGAGGAGAGAGACAAGGTACCAATGTGGTGTGTGTGTGTGTGTGTGTGTCAGGTACCGTCATGGCGGAAGCGGGGGGTGTGAACCTTAGCTGCAAGTTTGTGTCAGAGTCGGAGATCGAGGAGAAGAGGAAGAAGAGGCAGGAGGAGTGGGAGAAGGTCAGGAAGCCTGAGGACCCTGAAGGTGAGCAGCCAAAATATTTTCATTTTAAATATATTCATTTTTTATTTTTATTTCTCCCTCGTCTTGTGGTTCTGTGTGGCTCAGTAGGTAGAGCACGGCGTTGGCAATGCTTAGGTTGTGGGTTCGATTCCCACTGGGACCACATATACTGAAGAATGTGTACATTCACTACTGTAAGTCGCTTTGGATAAAAGCGTCCGCTAAATGGCATGTATTATATTATTATTATTATTATGTTATTCGTCACAACCTTTACTCTTTGTGTGTGCGTCACTGAATGCGGTCCCCATGTGCAGAGGTTCCAGAGGAGGAGTATGACGCCCGCTCACTGTTTGAACGACTGCAGGAGCAAAAGGACAAGAAGCAGGAGGAGTTTGAGGAACAGTTCAAATTCAGTAAGCTGCTCTGTCTCTCTCACTCTTGTTCTCAATCTCCCTCCCTCTCTCTCTCTCTCTCTCTCTCTCTCTGATACCTGTGAGACGCAGACTGGACTCAATCACACTCAGAGCGACACCTTCCCCATCACACCCACTGTACACCTCAGCTCCAGAGTATGGAGACAGCGGTGTGAGACAGCAGGGTCTGGAAGTATATGTTGCATTGGTGTGTGCGTGCGTGCGCGTTGTGTGGGTGCATGTGTGCCGCATGGTGTGTGTATGTACGCCCATTTGTCTTGTTACATGTAGGGGTAACAGTGTGTGTGTGTGTGTGTGTGTGTGTGTGTGTGTGTGTGTCTGTGTGTGTGTGTGTGTGTGTGTGTGTGTGTGTGTGTGTGTGTGTGTCTCTCTCTCATGTATGGGTGTCACTGTATGTGTTGTGGGGGTGGCTGTGGGGGTGCGCGCATGTGTGTGTGACATAGAGAACAGATGGGGTCTGTGACTGACTCCAGATCAGCAGCAGGTCTGTTCCCGTCAGTGATGACTGGAGCCTGGCTTGGCTTCAGCTGCGTCCTTGTCTCCCTGGTGACCACCCCCTCCCCTCCAAGTGTTCCATAGACACTGTGTCTCTGTGTCCTCGCACTGTGGAGAGAACAGTGTGCAGAGAGATAGACTCTCTGCACAATGTTCTCTCCACTGTCAGGAGGCACACTCCAGACCACTACTTACAGCCATCAGCAACACTGACCTCAGACCAGTATTCCGCAACAGTGGCAGTTGCCGGAACCTTCCCCTCTCTGATCAGAGATCAGTCTTGCTGAGGGTTGTGTACTGCACCGAGAGCACAGCGGAGCGCTGGAGTGGCTGGTGTAACCCGATGCGTTCTTCACTGTGCAGAGAACATGGTGAAGGGCCTGGACGAGGATGAGTCCCACTTCCTGGACGAGGTCTCCAGGCAGCAGTCTCTGGTGGAGAAACAGCGGAGGGACGAGGAGCTGAAAGAGCTCAAGGAGTACAGGATATCCTTCTACTCTCATTCACTGCTTCACTCACTCCTTGCACTCAAGCTGCCGAAGGGCCAGCAGAGTGCCTTTAGCCATTTTGCCATTATTAAAAAGCACAGTACCTCTCACTCTCACCTGATTGGCTGGGCCTGGCTCCTCCAGTTCACTGGCTTCATTGCAGGGCTGTGGCAGAAAAGGTTCCCTGCTGAACTGGTCTCGGTTGGCTCTATGGAAGAGCCAGTACAACAGCGCCACAACAAGAAAGGGGCTTTCGACTTGCTCGTTCTCACACCATTGCATTCTGGGAAGAGTTTGCCTGACTCATTTCTCTTTGTTCAGTCCACCCCCCTCCTCCTGTGCTTCTTTGGGCATTTGTTGTGTTTGTCCAGGAAGAGAGATAGTCAGTATATATTGTCTCTCTTTTATTCTTTTTCTACCAAGCCTTCCCTCTATCCTCTTTTCATTACTCTCTTCCCTCTCTGGCTCCCTCTCCTCCATCCTCCCCCATCTTCCCTTTATCCTCTCAATACATCCCTCTCTTTCTCCCCGTCCTTTATCTTCTCTCCAGTCTCTTTCTCTCCAGTTCACCCCCTCCTTCCCCCATCTCCCTCCCTCCCTCCCTCCCTCCCTCTGTCTCTCGCAGCAAGGATGTGAACACAGTGCCTACTCAGGGACCCGGAGTGTTCCGTTGTTACTATAGAAACTGATTGAGTCACGAGAGCCCACGGTGGCCTTCGTCAGAGAGACCCAGAGCAATTATTTTGGGTGGAGAAAAAGAAGAAGAAAAAAAAAAAATGCACAGAATTAGAACAAATTAATTTGGTCTCTTTTATTTTTAAAATAGTCAAGAGTTTATCGTCCCCCAGATTTTAATCACATTTTCAGCTAATCGCTTTGACGGAACCATCGCTACACATGCCACACTGCTCTCACTTTTAGACTTCTAGCGAACCTCCCGCTGATTTACTAAATGCTGCCAGAGACCGCAGGGGGACCACAGACCCTAACACCACACCCCCCTCCCTCACCGGCCCTCAGAAAGCTACATTCTATCAACAGCTTCGTTCACCGGACCCCACGCCGTCTTTGAGGCGGGGTGCAGAGTGGATTCGCGGTCACGGACGCCAAAGCGCTTCGGCGCTCGATGGGCAGTGAGACCCGCGCGCAGCTTTTATTAAAAGACTCCCGTTGTGAGGCTGTGGTGCGAATGGAGCGATCGCTCTTCGCGCCGCCTCAGCCAGTGAGAACTGTGAGGACTGTTTCCCTGTCGGCACCCAAGCAGGCATCTGTCTGTCTGTCTCTGTCTGTTTGTCCCTCTCCGCAGACCTAGGATCACACGTTGTCATGGCAACCGCATCTCAGCGAAGGCTGGCCGCGGCGGAGGGGGGGGTTAACGCTCTTGGCAGCGCGGACGGTGATGAGCAGTTGTGCCTTTGAAGAGGCAGAGGATCCCGTTGTTGATCACCCATTTGTTAGTGTGTTTCGCCCCTTCATTTGATGCCAGTGAACACCCTTGGGTGCTTTGAGCGTGAGTCCGACGAATGCGCTGGGAAAACACACAGTCCTGACACTATCCTGGTGCTAAGACTCTGTCATAAGAGTGGAAACTTGAACGGGTTTGGTGGTTCTTGTTTAGCGCAGGGGGAAATGATGGTTCTGCTCTAGTGGAGGGGGATTGGTGGAGTGGGTCTGGTGTTCTAGTTTAGTGGAGGGGGCGGGGGGTGTTGATGGCTCTGGGTGATTGTACCTGGTTGAGCCTAGGTGATCAGGCAGGTTTAGGGTGAGTTAGTATGATATACTGTGGTATCTGATGTTCGTGTGTGTTATGTACTTGGTGTGAGGTGTGTGTTTTGGAGCTGTTTATTATTTATTAGGTGTGATGACTCTGGATTTGTGTATTGGGATTTGCATGTGTGTTTTGTATGTGTCAGTATTGCGGGACACGCATACACTCGCGTAGATTGTGTGTGAATGTGTGTCTGGCCCTTTCCTTAACCCTGAGGTCTCACAATGCCCGAACCAAGCTGACGGCCCACAGCGAGAGCCGGAAGGAGCCGGAGAAGAGGGCAGGCCCCAAACCAGCCGAGCACAAGAGCCACCTGTCCCAGGCACACCTGCTGGCCGGGGCAGTTAAAAGACGCAGGTGAGGCCTGTCTCATGGAGCTGGAGGTCCAGATTCACCACATTATTCCTCTTAATCTGGAGAGGGCTGTGGGAGTTTAATGGCTGAATGGCTATTATAAATTGTAGTGTTCAGTGACTTCAATCCTCTCTCTTTCTCTCGCTGTCTGTCTCCCTCTCTCGATCATAGCTCCTCACAGTCATCGGATAGCTCCAAGAAACAAAAGCAGGAGGGGCCCGAGGAGATCGGCAAACGAACAGGTGGGTTGGGGCACAGGGGCCGAGGGGCGCTGGGTGCTGAGCTGAGGAGAAGGGGGTTGTATCCAGTACAGAGCTGGCTGGCATGCGCACTGTAAAATAGCGTAACACCAGCACTCATTATATGAGTGACTAGAGTGGCATTAGGTACGATGCATATCACCCCCCTTTCGAAATTGTCCCAAAACGTATCCCCTCAGAACGACACTATATGCCCTCCCGCGTGGTCCAGTGGTTACAACGTTCAACACTGGCCATGGCGACTGGGGTTTGATTCCCCGTCGCGCCAGAGCCAGGAGTGGCACCAGGGGCGGCGATTGGCTGTCCACCCCAGGGAGGGGGGAGGGAAGCCGGCAGGATGTTCGCTGCGCACAGGAGTGGCCCTGTAGTACTGGGTTACGGTCAACGGCCTGGCAAGTGCTGTCTCGGAGGAGACGATGCTTCGCCTTCGTCACTACCGGTCGCAGGACTACGGCAGCTAACTCACATTACTGGGGGGGGGATTGACATAAAATAGCGGGTCTAATTGGCTACTAAATTGGGAGAATATGGGATCAAATCAGAAACAAAATCTTTAAGAACGACACTATACAGTATGACAGGGATGGGCAAGGAGGATGTCATGCCAACTGCATAGACGGCCCAATCACTTTAGTGAAATGTATTGCTACTGAATGACAGCTGAATACACTGTATGACTGAAATATTTTACTCTGGTCCAATCAATGAGTGCACCAGCGTTGGCTCATATAGCCAGTTAGCTAATTGAGCCAGGGATACTGGTGGAAGCAAAGACTTGCACACACCCTGGCCCTCCGGGGACAGAGTTACCCACCCCTGCTGTAAGTTGTGCATGCGCTGTTGCTGTCCATGCTACACACTCTGTGTGCTGTGTAAAATATGCTGTTGCTGTATCTGCCTGTTTGTCGTGTTCTCAGAGCAGGAGGCGAGTGGGGTTGAGAGCAAGTGTGGCAACCCTGCAGGTGTGACCCGCCCGGGCGTGGTGCTACCGTCCGCCGCCGTGTGCGTAGGGATCCTGCCTGGGCTGGGGGCCTACTCTGGCAGCAGCGACTCCGAGTCCAGCAGCGACAGCGAAGGTAGAGAGAGCACACGCACATGTACACACACACACACACACACACACACACACACACATAACCGCGCATGCATGCACATGAACATGTACACACACACACAAACACAAGCGCGCATGCACACATACACTACCCGTCCAGTTTTAGAACTTTTTTTAGAACACCCCCATTTTTCCAGTTTTTACTGAAATGTAAGCAGTTCAAGTCCAGTGAATAACCTGAAATGGTACAAAGGTAAGTGGTAAACTGCCAGAGGATAAAAAAATAATAATAATTTAGGTTACCAAAAACTGAAAAATAATGTCAGTTTCAGAGTTCTAAAAAAAGGCCCTTTTCAGGGAACAAGTAATGGGTTAACAACTTACAGCTGTTCTGCAGCAATGGAAGTAAATTAAGCCTTGAAAGTTGATGCAAACAATTTCTACAGGTGTTCCAACTTTTGTTGATTACTTACAAATCCTCTGTCTGTATAAAAGCAGTGTTGGAACAGACTGTGTTACTACACCCTCTGAAGCATTATTTGGACAATATTGTACTGCAGGAATTAGTATATTGCTATCATAATGGCGAGAAAAAGGCAAATAACAAAGGAAGACAGACAGACCATTATAACCCTTAGAAGTGTAGGTCTTTCCTACAGAGAAATTGCAAATTAGGCCAAGGTGTCAGTGAGTACAGTTTCCTACACCATCAAAAGACACTTGGAAATTGGAGGAAAATAACAGGAAGAGGTCTGGCAGACCCAAAGCCGCAACAAAATCAGAAGACAAGTTTCTGAGAGTCAACAGCTTGTGTGATAGGGGGCTTACAGGACAACAGCTTCAAGCACAGCTTAACACTGGTCGAAGTAAGGAAGTCTCAGTTTCAACTGTGAAGAGAAGACTTTGAGCTGCAGGTTTGACAGGTCAAGTGGCAGTAAGAAAGCCATTGCTAAGATGGCAAAATAAGAAAAAGAGGCTTGCCTGGGCCATGAAGCACCGCCAGTGGACTACTGATGACTGGAAGAAGGTCTTATGGACCGATGAATCAAAATGTGGAATCTTCGGTTAATCACGCAGGGTTTTTGTACGCCATCGAGTAGGCGAAAGGATGGTTCCTCAGTGTGTGACACCAACTGTCAAACATGGAGGAGGAAGCGTGATGGTCTGGGGCTCTTTTACTGGAACCAGAGTCGGCTTCAAATCATGGAATGGCCAGCACAGTCTCCAGACTTAAACCCCATCGAGCTGGTTTGGGATTAACTGGACAGAAGGGTGAAAGCAAAGCAACCTACAAGTGCAACACATTTGTGGGAACTTCTGCAACAGTGTTGGGAAGAACTTTCCAAACAATATTTGATTTCAATTGGAGAAAGAATGCCATGAGTGTGTTCGGCTGTTCTATCTGCAAACGGTGGCTACTTTGATGAGTCAAAAATGTTGATAAAATGTTGTTAAACAAAACTATTCCATGATTTCTTTTTTTAATTTGTTCTATGCTTTAATTTCAGAGTACATTGAAACATTAAACTGTGTAAATTTCAATAAAAACTGGAAAAATGGAGGTGTTCTAAAACTTTTGACTGGTAGTGTACATGCATGCATACACACATGCACGCACGTGTAAGCATGTGTACACACACACACACACACACACCTGCATACACACGTTATCACGACAGCTGCACAATGTGGGTGACTATTTTCCAGTTCAACGTATACCACGTTTACCGACCGTCCATAAATTTACGGGCATTCCGTAAAAGATATCACAAATTTGTGCATACTTTTTTGTTATCATTTTATGCCGCCTATGTCAGTAGAACATTTGGCATGTAAGTTAAAATAGTCAAACTCAGACATGCGAGTAAAAACTTTGAAGATTGGCAACCCTGACTGTTACGTTTTAAGCCAAATGTGTGTTCTCACATACATCTGTGTTCCTCCTTCCCCCTGTCATGTAATTTAACCCCTCCACCCATGCTACATTCCACAGTTTAACACTTGGCCACCCAGCCTCTAACAGAGTCCTCCTCCCGCTGAACCAATGACTGAAGGGAAGGACTGAAGACAACCTCATGCCAACCCCACGTCTTAAGCAGCGTGAGAAGGCAAACGTGTTACCGTCTCCAAGATGAAATGGCCGTTAAAACGTTCTCTACACAGTTTAGTTTTTTTTGTTGATGTTTTTGTTGAACTCTGTGTGGGGGTGAGAGTTTGCTGGGTGAGTTTTATTTTTTCTGGAGTGTTCTCTGTCTCTCTGTGTGATGTGGGAATTTAATGCAAGTTTTGAGTTTTGGGGAGGGGGGGAGGGCAGAAATAAAACAAACAGGTTTCTGAGTTTCTCTTTTGTGTGTGGTTTCTTTTTTTCTTTGATTTTTTTAAACTGCCTAAAAAGTATTTAACCGCTACACCTTTGCTGATCAAAGTTTGTGATCCAACAATGCACAGGTTGTTAAAATTTAACCCTAAACAGATTCATTAATGTTCCCCCCCAAAATATTTGTGGGCGTTGTGGTGTTAGAGGACAGCTGGCCTAATCGAACAATCAAGTCTGCAGCATTATGGCTGCAGTCCAAGTCATCACTCGGCTTCAATAGTTCCATTTGACCTACAGAGGTTGGACTATTATGACCACAGTCACATTGCGGGTTATTCAACATAAAACCATAAAGTATACAGCAAGTATAATCAAAGCAACTGCGTAAGACCATTGTAATGTATTGAAACATTACCTGCAATTTGAAATGTGGATGTTCCAATAGATCAGGGGTCCCCAACCCTGGTCCTGGAGGGCTACAGGGTCTGCTGGTTTTTGTTTTCACCTTAAAATCAACAGCCAGTTCAGACCCAGGAAGCCAGGTGAGGTGAGCTAACTGTGTGATCAACCTCTTTAATTGATCACTTAAGCGCTGAATGACAACGAAAACCAGCAGACCCTGTAGCCCTCCAGGACCAGGGTTGGCCACCCCTGCAATGGATCATCTGATCTCTGCTAATGGGACCCTACAGTGAGTGCATGTGGTTCCTCCCTGCTGCTGCTTATATATTCTAACTGAAGAGAGTCTGCTCTGGAGCTGCAGACACCGAGAAGCAAGTTCAGTGCTCTCTATAGCGGGTCTGGGTCCTTCTAGACTGGAATGACTTAGCCCGTGTGTGCGTGAATGCATTCCTCCTACACATTTGTGTGGTTGTGTGTATAATACAGCATAGAGACACTACGTTATGCATGTGGGAAGTGAGGGTTTCGGTGACTGCGGCCAGACGCCCTGAGCGGGGCCACTCTGCTCCCTCACCTGAACTTCTCCTCCGAACCTCTCCACCGGCCCCAATACAACGATTCCAACTCCAGGTACAAACTTGATCATCTCCACAGAATGGGGGCTCACAGCTCTTTAACAGGTGATAGGAGTCTCAGAGTGCAATAGCTGCAGCAGGGCAGGCTACCCTGGGGGACTGGCGGCAGGGCAGGGCGTCTGGTCCTAGAGTGCCAGAGGTTTCTGTTTTTTGCTCCGTCCGAGCCCCTGGATACATAATTGGATACATTTTCAGGCCTAGTGAACACGGGTGACCATGTGCTGGATGTACTCAGCGTTTCACCATTCAGACTCATGGATCTAACATGCAGCATACTTACCTTACCCATCGAGTTACTAGACTGCTGTACCTACCAGTAAACTAATGTATGGTGTACCTTAAAAATGTCTGTTGAGTCTGCGTTATGAGTTGACTATGAGTCTGCACAGTTGGGTTTGTCCCGCCGAGGTGGAATGGGTTTGATTCAGGAAGGGTTCATGGGATATCGCGGTATTAGTGACCCCTTAGGCAGTGCTCTGATCAGCGCTCTCTCCTGTAGTCTGCTGTGTTTGTGATTTGTAGTGGGGAAAATAATTCCCTGGGTTGGGGGTGAGTGAAAAATTTTTTTTTTTCAATCGAATCAAATAAATAACCAATGTATTTACCTTCCCAGTCCACTGAGTCAAATTGTGTTACTGGTCTGCCTAAATGTTACCACTGTCATCTAATCTCCTGCAACGATCACATTACTGAATGTCAAGAAGTCTTCATCTTCGCACGGACACACGTACTCTTGGACAAGCAGTGGGTCTGTACACTCACACGCACACATTCTCTCAAACACAGTGACCCCTGTATACAGGCACACACACTCTTTCTTACATATTTAAGCTTCCTTTAAACATGTGCTTCCTCTCTCCCTCACTCACACACACAGATACCACTGTCTAAACATAATGACCCTTCTACACACACCACCACATATGTAAACATAATATAATTTAGAATGTATACACATATACATACCCACTCTCAAATACACTGCCTGTCCCCCAAAAAAGTCACACACTAATATTTCGTTGGACCGCCTTTAGCTTTGATTACGGCACGCATTCGCCGCGGCATCGTTTCAATAAGCTTCTGCAATGTCACAACATTTATTTCTGTCCAGAGTTGCATACATTTTTCGCCAAGATCTTGTATTGATGATGGGATAGTCGGACCGCTGCGCAGTCTTCTCCAGCACATCCCAAAGATTCTCAATGGGGTTAAGGTCTGGACTCTGTGGTGGCCAATCCATGTGTGAAAATGATGTCTCATGCTCCCTGAACCACTCTTTCATAATTTGAGCCTGATGAATCGTGGCATTGTCATCTTGGAATATGCCCGTGCCATCAGGGAAGAAAAAATCCATTAATGGAAAAACCTAGTCATTCAGTATATTCAGGTAGTCAGCTGACCTCGTTCTTTGGGCACATAACGTTGCTGAACCTAGACCTGACCAACTGCAGCAACCCCAGATCATAACACTGCCCCCACAGGCTTGTACGGTAGGCACTAGGCATGATGGGTGCATCACTTAATCCGCCTCTCTTCTTACCCTGATGTGCCCATCACTCTGGAACAGGGTAAATCTGGACTCATCAGACCACATGATCTCCTTCCATTGCTCCAGAGTCCAATCTTTATGCTCCCTAGCAAATTGAAGCCTTTTTTTCTGATTAGCCTCACTGACAAGTGGTTTTCTTAAGACTACACAGCTGTTTAGTCCCAATCCCTTGAGTTCCCTTCGCATTGTGCATGTGGAAATGCTCTTACTTTCACTGTTAAACATAGCCGTGAGTTCTACTGTTGATTTTTTATGATATGATTTCACCAAACGTTTAAGAGATCGCCGATCACGATCATTCAAGATTTTTTTCCGACCACATTTCTTCCTCGAAGATGATGGTTCACCACTATCCTTCCAGGTTTTAATAATGTGTTGGACAGTTCTTAACCCAATTTTAGTAGTTTCAGCAATCTCCTTAGTTGTTTTCTTGGCTTGATGCAGGCCAATAATCTGACCCTTCTGAAACAGATTAATATCTTTTCCACGACCACAGGATATGTCTTCCGACATGGTTGTTTAAGAAATGAGAAGCTACTCACTGAATCAGTTAGGGTTAAATAACTTGTTGCCAGCTAAAACATATTAATCACTGCAGTAATTATCCAATGGAAGGCTCTTACCTATTTGCTTAGTTAAATCCAGGTGGTGACTTTTTTTTTGGCCAGGCAGTGTATGACTCCAATACAAATGCATACACACACACATATACATTTTTCTCTCTCTCTGATACACATACACACATGCACATTTCTTTGCCCACTCTCACTTATACAAATACATACGTATACATTATTTCTCTCTCTCTCTCTCTCTCACACTCACACACACACACACACACACTGTGGTCAATTTATGCACAGACATACATATCCTCACTGTTCAGTCTGTGGTTGATGAGTTTATTGACCTGAGTGTTAACAGAAAGTAACAGGAAAACTAGGAAATCACCAACATCACACCTTGACAAATGTACTCTTTTTTTATCACAGATTACAATGCACTACATAAGATATACATAAAACATTATTAACATTATTTTCTTATAAAATAAAAACAACAACGGTAATAAAACATAGATAACATTAGTACAAAGGTACATTCAATACTTTTTTCTCATTTCTCTCTCTCTTTAAGCCTTGAGGCTTGAGTAGTGTTCCTTGTTTTCAGTTTTCCCCTTGTTTTTCTTCTAAAAAGTCTTGCATTTGGATGGGGGTCTGGGGTAGGTTTGAAAAATCTGACAAGGTATTAAAAATGTATTTAAAATTTCATGCAGTTTGATTGTGTGCCTTTTTTTGTTTTTTTTGTTTTGTAAACAGCGAGGAAATTTTGGCAACATGCAAGTCAGTCCCAGGCCTCAAACCTTCACTCTAGCGCTTTGTTGCTAGGCGACAGGTTCCTCTGCTTGAAATACTGTGTGACCTGCTGGGGCAGCTCTGCAAGCACAGATTTGGCTAAAGTTTCCTTCGGCGCCTGAAAGACAACAAAACCCACAAAAAAAACAATATCAGAATTTGACTTTTGGGGTTTTTCGGCTGAATTCCTTGGAGCTGAATGAAATGTAGCCATAGATGAGCAATACTGGTCTTCATTCCCAGAATTCCTGCACTTGTCATCTGGAGAATAAAGTGTACCATGGCAGATTCCCTCATTAGTTGTGTTGCAGGAAAACATGCTAGTCCGGCCAAGTTTTCTGCCACCCGACACTTCCTGTATGAAATTAATTTCTCATTTCCTGTGGATGGGCTGAAGCCAGGCTTTGGTGTCTGCTCTCTCCTCCTGTTGAGGAAGTTACATGGGGCCCAGAACGCCCACTCCCACTCCCACTCCTGTTCACACAAGCGCAGCACAACTGGTGTGAGTCTAGAGCAGCTCTGAGCAACCTCATCTCCCAGCACTACAGGAGCTCTGATCATGTGATCTCTGACACCACAGAGCTGGACTCTGGTCGTGCTGCTGCACTGATCTCAGGCCTGCTCTCTGACGCCTGAGTGCTAAGCTCAAAACTGCCCTATGACACCACAGCCCTGATCTCAGAACTGTATGCTTACATCACTGCCTTAAGACAGAGAGGGTCAGCTGTTAAAAATTATTCTGAAAAATCTGATTGATACAATATAGACTGAGACTGATCAGAATCCAATCTCTCAGGATGTTTGTTATTTTATTGCATATTATTTGTCAGTTTCCATACAGTGGCCTTGCTCCTTAGCACATAGTACTAACATGTAGTAACAATGCTACAACATCCTAATAAACCACTTACCTCAACACTTTAGTTATATGTGTATACTGGCATAATTACTCAATCTGAATACTAAAGTATGTAAATTATACACAACTCAAAATGTAAAGAAACCATTTCAAAATTCGTTTTTCTATATATTACTTAGCATTATCAGAATGTATTACCAATGGTATGTAATCTGATTTAATGGCACAATCCGCACTTCCTGAGGATTGTTCTTTGAATTAAATAGTTTATTCCCTGTTGAAGTACTTTACATTATGTACTTGTTTCCCCTTCAAAATATTAATATCAATGAAAAGAAAAGGCTTGATTGGCTTAGCCGACTTGTTCCCATGTTGGGGCCATGGGAAGAACCCAGGCAGCAGAATGACCCTTATGTAAAATTCAACATCTCGCATATTTTACTTGATTGAACAACTGAGGATATGAATCGTATCCCACGTGTTTTCATCTGTCAACTAAAGGAAATAATGAGGGGGAAAAAAGAGAAGATGTGACATACTGTCGGAAGGTGGGGGGCAAAGCAGAGTTCCGAGTACTACAGCATTTGAGCTCTAGTCGCCTGGTAAATGACTGACAGGGACCCCGGGGTGACCAGACAAAGAAAGCACTGCCGTTGGTTCAAATCTGTCAGCCGTTAATGAATTGATAGGCCCAGTCAGTGCAGCCCTTGTAAAGGCCAGCTTTGATCCTGATACAATTTACTCTGCGCTGCTGAAGACTAAGACCATTAAAAATGTCCTGAGGGATGGATCAGTTCACTACTGGACCTTAAATACTTGGACACATCCTATTGAAAACTGGCCTTTGCCGAAAGACATTTCCATGACGAGAGACATCAGAGAAATGGAGGGAAACAGATAAGTAGCTATGTTCCCGGTAGAATGTCAACAAATTTACATTTAAAAAAATGTTTACATCCACAAAGAGGTCTTTCCCTACTTGTTGCGGTCAGCGAATTATTCCTAGGTGAGAATGGCTGACCCTTAGGCTTTGTGTGAATTTCAGTTGCTTACATTTGACTCGATGTGCACGTTTAGACGAGTTATTTATAATTGTACAAAACTGACGACTTGCACTCAATGCTCATTTCCATTAGGCACGTCACACAACCTTGGGAACCAACATTCTGAAATCGGACGTAATTCGTGCTAACGGAAACATAGCTACTGAGACTTCGGGGGAAGTGGAGGGAGTTGTACTCACGTTGCGGAAGTCCCGGAAGGGGACAAACTGCACGATGTCTCTCACGGCGTCCTCGCCCGTGTAGGACCGCAGCACGCGGTTGTCCCCATCCAGGAACTCCATGGCGGCGAAATCGGCGTTGCCCACGCCCACGATAATGATTGACATGGGCAGCTTGGCGGCCTGCACCACGGCGTGGCGCGTCTCGTCCATGTCGCTGATAACGCCGTCCGTAATGATCAGCAGGGTGAAGTATTGCTGTAGGGGAGAGAGAGGAACGTGACCATGAGGGGGCGCTATAGAGAAAGATCAAAAGGAATATGACCATAAAGGGCACTACAGAGCAAGAGAGGAAGAGGAATAAGACCATGAGGGGGGTGCTACAGTGTAAGACAGAGGAAGACACCCTAGAGGGGCAGCACTACACAGGAATTCAAGTTGATTTACTTGCCAGTACAAGTTTGCTAATTATTATTAATTAGTATGAGACAAATAATAGATTTCCCAAGATGTCCATGTGTGTAAACAGCAGGGTTCTCACTCAGGCAATTTAATGGCACAACCACAAGACTCCTCATGGGGCTTGCTAACCCCTCCCCCAGGCCCCAGACCCCTCTGTCTCTGCACAGCATAGGGCCTGCAAACGCCCCTCTCCAGGCCTTGAGCCCTCCGTCTATCAAACGGCTGATTGGAGGGGACTTTGCTCTGCAGCAGGATGAGATGGACTTCGTTAAAAAAACGAGAGAGGTTGGAGACTCATGCCCTGTATCACTGGAGAGTCGCTGTCATACAGTTTAAAAAAAGAAAAGACTAAATAATTAAGAAATATTATTCATATTAATAAAATATTACAAATATCTTGCTGTAAGAGCTGTACAACGATGCTCTACTGTTGCATATCTACAGGTATTAACATGGCACTGGCGAAGTGATGCTGCTCGGTTTACAGGGTTGTAACAGGCAGGGCTGATTCACAATGCCATCAAAGTCCACAGCAGGTTTCTTCCAGGAGAGACAGAGTCCCCGCTCATAAGTGTTTGTTCTCACAGAAAAGCAGCGGCAGGGAGAAAATCACTGAGCGGGTCCCCAGGTGCCACCCGGAGGAAATCACAGACAGAATGAGTGCAAAAGAGAGACAATCACAGTGCGATATCAGGGCTTCGGCCAAAGAGACAATCACACAGAGACTGACAGAATCACACAGAGACAATGTGTCACTGCAAGACATTCAAATGCACACAGATAAACAAATCTGGATGTACAGATAATTAGCATTATTTCTCCATGCATCATTGCAAGCTCTCTGTCCGTTTTAGGAGGAAAAAGACGTTTCAGAACACAGAAGGGAGAGAGAGCAGAGCACACTGTCATCCAGTGCTTGAATTGGGTTCAAATAAGTGCAGGGACTCACTTTTTCAAATGTTGACATTTTTCATTTAATGGTCTAGTCAATGATGACGTCTACAAAAGCTAAAAAAATGTCCTTGATCGACCGTCGCCCACATTAACAAACAATGAATCGATTAATCTTTTTGAAAAAAACTGCAAAATGTAGCACATGACAGAGAATACAAAATGCATTTTTCCTCAATCAAATCTTTATTCAAACTTTTGAGACACGGGCCCATTTTAACAGCATAAAACAATACGAATTATGAAGGAAATGAAACACCAATTCAGGAGGCCTAACAATGAAAACAATATTGCTTTTGAAATGAAAAGGGTTGTCCGACAGCCAAGTTGAAAAAAAACCTTTGAGGCCCGACTTGTCCCTTTACTTGTTACGGCCACGGCCGCAACTTTGTTTATTTTTTGTGTTTCCTCAAATCGTTGTGGAGAGGTGAAGCCGCGCTAACCGGATAATAGTAACCACAGGTGCGTAGGTTCGAAAGCTGCAATAGCCGCAATAAATAAATGAATGGAGGTGGAACCCGCACACTGTGTGTAGAAGAGGGAATATCCCAAACGAGGTGAAGGCTCGATGTTTAATTTAAAGTCTTTTAATAGACAAAAGAGACAGACGTTTCGGTCAAATGACCATCATCAGTATAATGTTATACTCATAGAGCCTTCGCCTCGTTTGGGATATTCCCTCTTCTACACGGTGTGCAGGTTCCACCTTCATTCATTTATTCCTCATGTTTTTTCCCTTTCCCCTGTGTTCCTGTTCTCCTTGTCAGTTTTTGTGTTTGTGCATTGTGTGTTGTGGGTGCGGCTTTCCTCCTCTGCATTCTCCGGCTCCTGATCTGCGACACTTGCTCTGCCTGCACACCTGTCATCAATCATCATCAGCCCTGCAGTGTATATCTACCCCGGTTTCTCATCCACTCACCGTCAGATCGTTGTCTACACTTCAGTGGTAGCTACCCGCATCTAGACCTCTCCTAACCGTGATTTCTTCAGCTTTATTATCTCTGTCTGTTTTTTATGTTTATTCGTCCTGTTTATTCGCCTACTCCCTGCCCGCTCCATGTCCAGGTGCCTACCCACCTGCCTCCCGCCTGCCTGCCTGCCCGCCTGCCTGCCTGCCCGCTTACCCATGTGCCCGCTTTCCTCCCTGCCTGCCTGCCCGCTTGCCTGCCTGCCTGCCTGCCTGCCTGCCCGCCTGCCTGCCTGCCCGCCTGCCTGCCTGCCCGCTTACCTGTCCTGCCTGCTTCTCTTGCCTGCCCTCACCATCGCTTCCCTACCCCAGTCTCTGTTCATAATAAATACTTCACTTTACCGAATCCTCAGTGTCTGTGTCTGCGTTTGGGTCCGATCCATCCCTAACAAAAACATAAAAACTTGAAAGCTGAAAACAACTTGAGCACAGCGCTTTTTCATTTGAACTACCTTTGAGTAATTCGTTACTAATTGGAGTACGTTAGCTAGTTGTAATCTGGGAATTGTAGTCCACTGTGGACCTCACGGCCATGCATTTTGCAGCGCATTTTTATGGAAATATCATTATTGGGTGTAGAATAGTCTTTTGCGACTCAATCAATGGGAACTGATTATGTCACCTCTCAAAAGTCACAGAAAAGTTGGAAATGTACTTCTTTTAAGTGTATGCCGTTCATCATAAATAAGTAACAGGACGCAGGCATTGAAAATTAAGAAGTGGCGGGACTGCGTCCCGGTGAGCTCCTGGCCCAATTCAAGCACTGCTGTCGCCCATGCAGCGGGCTGTGTGTGGAGAACGGGCCCGATCCACAGTATCAGGGAGACTGCCATCAGAGCTGCAGCTCTGTAAAAGGATAAGACAGCTACAAAATGCCATGGAGCAGAGTGGCGATGATACATTTGAGCGTGATAATCTGGTAACGCATCATCGCGAATTGGGCCCATTAACCGGCTGCCATGGGGGAAGGGGGGGTGACTCATCGTTCCCCTGACCTTGGTTTTGACAGACAGCTCAAAGTGACAGACAGCTGAGCCGTAGAGTGACACACACTTACGGCTAAATCAGAACCCCACAAACCTTCCGTAATGTTCTGTGATGTTCCATAAAGGGAAGAAAAGGGGGAAAGGCAGGAAAGGCCGGAGAGGGTAGAGAGACAGAGAGAGAGAGAGAGAGAGAGAGAGAGAGAAGGGCAAACTGGAGAAAGAGATGATGGTTAGAATGGGAGAGAAAGAAAGCGGGAAGACAAATATAGATTTCAATGACAAATATTTATTTTTATGCCAAAGCAAAAAACAACAACACTTGCATTCAATTGAATTGCACTATGGAGATAGTGAAATGGAGAGAGGAGAGGGAGAACAGATGTAAAGAGAGGAGCACGCAGAGAAGAGAGAGATAGGAGAGAGCCAGAGAGACTAGCGAGGCCAGAATAATGAGAATGAACCATACTTGAGCCATACTTTCACACTGGCTCTTTTCCCCTCCAACAGTTTTCTCTCGTAAATTTTACAGCAGGGATTATACTCCGGCCCATATAATGACTGAACATCCCGAGTACCCACAGCTATCAGCGTTTGTGACCGACGCAGTGAAGAGTGAGTGCAGCTGTCCCAGACGCCGCGCTGATAACAGCTGACCACAGCGGGGCCACTCTTGGGAGTCAGTCCCAAGTTGCACTGCCGGTTCCACTCGGACTGGGCCCTGGGTGGCCTCTCCTCTTTGAACGCGGGTTCATCGCCATTTATTTTCTTACTGAATCAAAACGACACATTTTGGCAACTGAAGACCTTGCAGATCTGGAACCTCTCCATGTTCTGTGAGGCCTGTGTTCTGGGATCACTTTGCTCCGTCATAACGTCACACTCTTCTGTGATTGCAGTGTATAATTGCAGAGATTTCTTCTCTTGGTTGCAGTTACCTGCTGTAGCAGTAACTGCTGTGCGAATGAGGACAGGATTCTTCTTTTGTTCAGATGAATCAGTGTTCAAGATGGGAGCCAATTTAATACCATACTACCTTCAGAGCAAGTTCCTCAAGACAGGGACATGGACAGAACAAATACAGGCCTAAATTTGACACCCGCTCCCACTGGGGGGGAAGAGGAGACTGTTCTGACAGGAGAATGTTATTCAGGGTCTCTCTCCACTCCCCAAACTCATTAACATACACCAGCAACCCCATCTTGGTTATACAGATGTCATCATGCTCTGTATCTCTCTCTCTCTCTCTCTCTCACACACACACACACACACACACACACACACACACACACACACACACACACACACACACACACACACACACACACACACACACACTCAGACATGTCCTACTGCTACATCAGCTATGAAAGCCTGGTCTTCGCCCACGATACACGCCCCCCCTCCCCAACCACTGATTGGTTGGAGGGGCCACCTGCACTGGCCAGTGTTTGATAGCGACCCCTCTCTCCCCCACTGTGTGCCCTCAGATGTCTGTCCCTTTAATGTGCCTACAGGCCTGCTTATTAGTGACTCATTAAGGCAGACACACACACATGCACACACACACACACACACACCTGACTCTTCCTTGCTCCAAATGCTCTTTTCTCTCATTCTAGATATCTGTCTCTCTCTCTCTCTCTCTCTCTCTCTCTCTCTCTCACACACACAAACCACAAGAACTCTCATGCTGTCTGTCTTGGGAGATGCCATCAGATAGCATCATAATCACTGAGGCGTGATCGAAAGACACAGCGTGCATCCTATAAAAGGACCGGGGCCACAGCGGACCACAGACAGACCCAGAGGAGCAAGGCCGCAGCGATGATCCCTGCCTCACGGGGGCGCCGGTTTTAACACGCAGGACCACATGCGGCGCTCTCTTCTCGGGGGGAACATGAAAAGAGGAGCGAACTGCTGCTGTCTGCAAAGTGACAGGGAGCAATTAAGGACAAAAGCACTCTCTGTTTTCGGAACCTTCAAACAAGGGCTAAATAATGACACGCTATTATCTCCTCTGGTCCCCTGACTGCAGGGACGGGTGCAAATATGGCAGCCCGGCAGAAAGCTCTATTAAACAGACAGAAATAAAGAGGCGAACCGCGGCGCTGACACTCGTTAATTACCCCTCCTCTTTATCTCGAGCCGCTTTTCCCCCCGGGCGCGTGTAACAGGCCGCTTCGGTCTGCTCGCACGCCCACAGAACCCCTCCACATTCCGCCCGCGTGCCGCATCGGCCCCTTCTGGAGGAACAGGATGGAACAGCCAGTTTGCCCCGGCCCAGATCGAGCAGATTAGCGAAACGAAACGGCACGAGGCTGATGATAATGATGATGAACACAAATCGGAGCTTATTCCCTGATAATGGAGCCCCTCTGTCTGTCTGTCTCTGTCTCTCTCTCTCTCTCCCTCTCCCCCTCTCTCTAACCCCGGGCTTGCTCTCTTTCCAGTTTATACGCACTGGTGCAGCTCCACATGAAGAATGGGTTACCATGGCAACCTCCCAGCTCTGGGAACCCCCCCCCACCCCTCTCCCCCTCAGAGAACAGGGTGTTAATCCTACTCCCGTGGCATTCAGTCACATCTTCATTCGCCCCACTACTCCTGCCCCAGGGTAGCAACTGTCTGCCTGTCACCTGGGATTGTCACCTCTAGGTTGGGATGAGTTCATCACCATGGTAACGCAGCAAACCCATGGCCTACAGCAAACGACATGTGCCTCGCTCAGGTTCCCCCATCCCTTGCGGTCACAGCCTTTTCCGTGTCACTTCTCGAAATCTGCAGGACACCATGTTGCTCGCGTCTTTGAGTGACGCCTCGTTAGTCGTTAAAAAAAGAACAAAAACAAAAAACGAGGAGAACAGGGGAAAAGAGAGACCATTTGTTCACTGAATCTTCCTCTATAAATAACCATAATTGGAAGGGGATTTTAATGGCTGCCTTGCTCTCGGCTGATAAAACAACTGGAAGGGAACAGTGAGACTTTCAAAGCAGCCCAGTACACTTTGAGCTGCTAATACACTGCCCTATTCCTGCTCCCTCACAGGGCAATTAGGCCAAGCTTTTCCACACAAACTCCTCGCTCTGCCTGTGTCCCCCTGCACAACCTCTGCTGCTGCCTGTGTCCCCCGCCCCCCACACACACACACACACAGAGGCATCCCCCTCCCCACACACACACACACGTGCATACGGATTCGCTCCAAAACACACAAACTCGCACAAATGCATTCCGTCCCACACCACACACACACACACACACACACACACACACACACACACACACACACACACACACACACCATAATTCACACCATGTCCCTACTCACTTATACAGCTACTGCCCCCATTCTCTCACTGTCACACTGGCCTGTATCAACAACAACAGCAATGAGTCTGATGAAAGACTAATTCCACAGAGGAGGACGAGTCACACTGCAGCCCCTGGGATATGTGTGCATGTGTGAGTGTTTTTATGTGTGTCTGAGTAGTGATGTGTGTGTGTGTGTGTATATGGAAGGAAGGGAGTGGCCACACCCAAATCCCTGGAAAAGAAAGGACAAAATGGGGCCTCCCGGGTGGTCTAGCGGTTACAGCATTCGACGCTGGCCACTGCGACCGGGCCAGAGTCGGCTCTGGCCGGGAGTGCCACTAGGGGGCGGCAATTGGCTGTCTACCCCAGGGAGGGGGGAGGGAAGCCAACATGAGTTCGTTGTGTACAGGAGTGGAGTACCGGATTACGGTCGACGGCTTGGCGAGTGCTGTCTCTGAGGAGACGATACTTTGCATTTGTCACTGCCGGTCACAGGGCTACGGCCGCAAACTCACAATACGAGGGGGGGATTGACATGAAAAATAGAGGGTGTAATTGGCTACTAAATTGGGAGAAAATCTGAAACAAATTCTTTAAAAAAGAAGAAAAAAAAGGACAAAACGATAAAACAGAAAATACTGGGTGGGGTCAGCGCATCATATATAATCACCCATAAACACCAAGGGCTGTAACTGTGGTCAAATAATGACCGCAGTTCAACTTCTCCTCCTGCACCAGGAAGCCTACACAGAGCGCCATTGTCAGTAACAGAAAAAATGACACGTCGGAGTACAGTAACACCTTTTTTCCATTTGAGCATTTTCTATTTTTGTGCTGCCTCACAGAGGGAAGGTGGGGGGACGGGGACATTTCTCCATTACTAATGTGACGGAACACTTTAATAGGTGCTTGAAAATCCACCAGAAAGGCCGAACAGTGCTGCTTGTCTGTCTGTGCTAAACGGGTAAACCTTCCCTTCGTTCCGAAAGCTCCAGATTGATTGAATTATGCAAAACTGTTGAGCCGCTCACCAACTCAGGGACTACCGTTATGATCACACTTTCAGGAAGATTGTGGTTCTTATACAAGTGGGGAAAAAGCTTCAAAGTTTGTAAGCAAAACATCTTTTCGGCAGGTAAATGTCTGAAAAATGCTAACGCAAACGAGTCCATTTGTGTTTAAATATTCCAGAATATCCCGCCCTGTTAACTTGAAACTACATCTTGATGGGTTTTTTAAATGGGTGAAAGGTTGGATGTTTTTTGTGGAAAAAACATGGAAAGTCACACATTCCAGTAAGTTTAACAACTTCTTTCACATCGCTCAGAGCTGGGTGGAGGAACTGAGCTCGCTCTGTTTGACTACTGAGGTAGAACAGAGCCCTTGGGACCTGCAGCCTTCAAAGACTAGAACAGTACCAGGGCCTGTAGGGTGCCGCACCCGGCTCCACCCCCTCTTATCGCCCCCTCCCTCCCTTAGCACCCCAGCCTCTCCCCCTCTTACCCCCTCTATGCAGCCCCCCCCCCTCTTACCGCGGCGGTTTCCTGCTGGACAGCCTGGGAGGCGAACCTCGCCACATGGTTGATGATGGGCGAGAAGTTGGTGGGTCCGTAGAACCGGATGTGAGGCAGGCAAGTGGAGTAGGCCGCCGCGATCCCTTCCACACCTGTTGTCACGTGGAAACAGGAAACAAGAAATGCTCGACGTCACCACCGAAACACATCACAGCCAATCCCAACACCGGATCAGTTTATGTATTGGTCAGATAACAGCTGGGGTTGAGATTCAGGCTGGATATGCTGATCAGCAGGGCCGGACCTCCCATAGGCCGAGAAGGCCTGGGCCTAGGGCCCAAACATCAAATGGGGCCCGGAATAATGGGGAAAATATTAATACTGATATTATATTTTAATATATTTTTTAATTTGTATTTTTTACATCATTCATATTACACTTACACGCATAATAAATACATGTTCATCACACCAGATCCTTATTATTATTATTATTAGTAGTAGTAGTAGTCATAAAAAATAAACAACTCAAATTAAATCATATCTCAACTCTAACGTTAAATCTAAGAACTCCATCATCCCGAATGCCATGCTGGAGGGGGGTTAGGGGCCCCGAAACGGAGGCAGGGCCTAGGGCCTATGAACGTCTATTCACGGCCTATTTTACCAGCATCTAAAGAGTTAAAGCATTTCATATATGTATCTGACCCAGATCTGGCACTGATCCAGGATCGTTCTTTGAGGGCAGGAAGCAGTAGGACACATACGCCCCGCTCTGCTGAGACTATCCTGAACTGGGCACACCCACCGTCTGAGGTTCTCCCAGGACTTGCCAAACACGTGGGGCCCTCTGGCTACTCTCACTACACATCAAGCGCTTGCTTCAACGTTCATCGTGACACTAACCTGACCGAAATATACTGATTCAGTTGCTTAGCGCTGTATAAAACTGCGTATGGGTTTTTTCTGGAAGCCATCAAAAAGGCCAAAACGACCCAAACCTGCAGGTCATTGAAGTAGTAAATAAAAGGATTTCGCCCCAATATTAAAACAGAATGATGTTATTAAAACATAACACCCGACAACCCCTGGTCTTAGGGAGGTAGAGAGTGCAGCGTAGTGCGAGAACAACAACTGACTAGAGAGAGAACAACACCTTGGGAATAACAGCACAAACAGCCATCACATTGCTGCGCGTTCTAAAAATAGTAAGAACGCAACAGCAGAAGAGTGCATAATGATGAGAGCAGGCCTTTGGGCCAATCTAGACCACATAATGGGTAGCGTCTTTTCACCAAACGGATATAGTTTTAACACATCAAACTAATGGCAAATAATAGTTTAGAGGCCTCAGTGCCAGGAGACTGGATGTATAAATCTCTGAACGAGCACAAAACTATCCTGAGATATAACACAAGACAGCGGATCTTTCTCTCTTCACGAGGGATTCTGTCCCCTCCTTTCGTTTTTCGCATACTGTGCTGAGTAGGGCACGGCACACTTTTAGTATCTTTCCTCGTGCAGCAGTGGCGGCGCCGCGCCGCCCCGCCCACCCAGTGCATCGCCGAAGGCTCTGCGCCCCTAACTGCGCCGAGCATGGCCCAATTATGCGCTGCGACTCAGTACACAAAGTGCTTAAAATCTTTCGACGGGATTAGCTCGGACCGCAGCAGCTATTTAAAGCCCCCGCTTTTATTCTGTCAACAGAACCGGAGGGCACAAGTGGAAAGGAGTTAAAAAGTTAATTTCCCACTGACAGTAGGAAGTGCTTTTTTGGACAGATAGTTATTAGTGCACGGGGCAGCCTGCCAGGATCTGCGACGAACTCGGAGGCCCTGAGGTCCCCAAAGCTGACAGAGATAGATTCGCTAGAGGTTACAGCAGTATGCCCAGCCAGCCTGCTTTCACCATTATCCATTGCACTTACTTGAAAAACAATCCCTCCCCCCCTTTTCTCCTCAATAAGGAAAGGGCAGCAATGCCACTGAAGTCTCCCGCTCTGTCACTCAGACCTGTGCAAGGCGACGCTGCAGCTGAAACACTTTACCATCTTTATTTGCTTGGCAGACGCCCCTGTCCAGAGCAATGACACTTGTACAAAGGTACACAGATAAGCTTACACTTTCAGACAATGTCGGACAATTTATACAGCTGGGTATATAGGCTACTGAAGATATTCAGGTTATGTGCCTCGCTCAAGGGAACAACGGCAGTCGGATTTGATTCTGCAACCTCTGAGTTACAAGCCCAGCTCCCTAACCATTACACTACACTGCTGCCCCACGACACTACTCCTCGGACCATTTTCCATGCTACAGGTCATTCAGTACTACAGTAAAGCACCAATCAGAGGAGAGGTTTACCTCTCAATGAGGACAACTGGTAGCCTGTGGGTGCCTGGCGCACCACTGGAAGGAGCTCATGCAGCGTTAAGCTGAGGAACGCTGGCCTAGTTAAGTCCACACTACCCCACTGGGATAAAGGCGAAGTGGGTCTTTGCTACTGTGGACTGATGTAGGCTCAGACCTGCTGTGTTTAGGGTGTATGGCTCAGCTCATGCTAGTGACTGAGCCAGGCAGGAGCCTGTTATTTTCCCTCTGTTGGTCTTCTGTGCTGAAAGCCTACATCATGCCCCTAAGTCGTGACAACATTACCACGAGCCATTACTCGTAAATATTGCCATGAGCCATTATTCGTAAACATTTCACCTTGTGTGTATCGAAGCACACTCACCTGAGCAGAAGGGGTTGGTGGGGTTGAAGTTGATGGCGAATTCGTGCGACACCTGTAGAGACGGGACAAAACAAAAACAAACGACCGTGGTCAGGGCGAAGGGAACCAGGAAAGGTTTCCATGGTGACGGAACGCTTATAATGCGGGCGCAGATTGGTCGCGTCTGTTCCGATGCACGACGGATAAATGCATGCGGAGGTAATACCAAATGACTGTTTTCTGAGGCGAAGACCACAATCTGATATCTGCTAAATTATATCCACATTTCTGTCATAGACAGCCTATCGTGGGTAGAGCAGGCACCTGTTGCCAGCATTACATAATTTTGAGCAATTATGAGCATCTCACAAATGTTTTTGTTAAATGCAAAGCAGATGCCAATAACAATTGTGGACCACACAATAGGACACAACATAGCATTCCTGTCATTTTACAATTTCATCAAATCAGTGTCACTTTGGTGGTTAGTATGTTTAAAAAATGTTTGAAGTATCAGGGTAGCACAGCCAGTCTCCACCTGTAAGGCGTTTGGCTCACCCTTTGAATCACCCTCTTCAAATTCACCTACCCCTCCCTCTCCACCCCATTTTCTCTTCACTCCCCCCTCTTGTTGGTGTATTGATGGTGCAATCTGTTGGAGGGGGGGCAATGACTTTTTGGATTATTATTATTATTTTATTTTTTTCTAAACCCAACCACCACCCCCCAACCTTGGAGGACTTATTATCTTTAATGTTTTTTATTATTGTTTATTTTTTAGATTATCATTATTAAAAATTATTGCTATTGCTTCCTGTGTCCCCCCCTACTTTCCCTTTTGTGTGTGTGTGTGTGTGTGTGTGAACTTTTTGGAGTTTTAATATTTCATTTTAATAGTCTAGTTTTTCATGTTGCAGTGCAATGTGTGATACTTTTTTTAGTGATCAGATCAGTAGTTCAGTTATAACTCCTCCCTCTCTCCCTCCCCCCCTCTAACCCTAACCATCCTTCTCCTCTTCCGTCTCTTCCCTCTCCCCTCTCACTCTCTCTTTCCTTGCCCCCCCTCTCTCCTCCCTATTTTATTTTGTTCCACACTGCTGTTCTGCCTGGTGCCAAACTTCAGGGCACCACATGTTGCTCTGTAAGCGCTGAGCTGCCCTCTTTCCTTTTCTCCCTCCTCACTTCCTTCTCTGCTTCTTCTCTTCCGTGTGCTGCCATGGCAACCCAACAGAGACAATGAACCCATTGCATAATCATGGAAATATGGATATATTCAGTAAATTATCCTCTTCCCTCTCTCTCTTTATCTCTCTCTCTCCCACCCGCCTCTCCTCTACCCCCTCTCTCTCCCTCCCTCTATACCCCCACTGTCTTGTCATACACCAGAGTAGATTGTGTATACTGTGTGTGTATATTGTGGTAGAATGCACACACGAAGGTGCACATGCTACACATGCTACAATCAGTCAGGGTGTCCAGAGGGCATTTGTGCACAGTGATGAAGTGATTAAGGCTGTGACATAGCCTGAAGGGCATTGGTTCAGATCCCAGTGGGGTAGCTGCTATTCTGTCGATAGGAAAATGTATGCGCTCGAGGTTTGCCTTTCCCAACACTGAGCACTGGGGTTCCATGCTGCAAATCAAGATGGCGTCTCCTGCCAGAACACTGCGGCAATTCAGCGTTTCACAATTTTCACACCCTCAATCATCACAAACTTTTAATACTAATATTAGAATAATATTACCAAGTTCTCATATAACTGTGTACTGTGGTAAATATTATAAATACATGTAACTATAAAATGTGTGTGTATTGTTGTTAAATAAAATATTATTACTAGTGTAATGCCATAATATTAGTGAGTGCTAATATTTAGTTTGACAGTGTGCAGTGTTGTTCTAACTGAAAGATATGAAGCATGTAATTGGTGTTTTTAGAAAAACAAATTTTACTGTATTCTCATCTCAACATTTGTTGATGTGGTTCATTTAATGACTTGGCTAGCTACCAGTAACTGCCAATAGAAAGGCAACACTTGAGTAAATGAGGGATCCTTTAAACGGGTGCAGTACCACGAGAGTACATCGGGGGGGCAGTAACGGTGGAAAGGCCCAGCCCATCTCTCCCCCCCACCAGATGGGATTCTCCTAGCCCAGGCCAGAGCCATTTTAGTGTCTCCCCCCCGCCCCCGCCCCCCACCCGGTTTACCAAAGTGTTGCCTTTATTTTCCTGTAGCAATTATCCACCTTAAATATTGTCAGCATAGGCAATGCCTTTATAATATTATTAAATATATATTTCATAATAATATTTCCCACCACGTTGGTTTGTTTACTGCATTCATTAGCTCCCTGCGGATCCCATGTTGCCCTCTGCGGCACTAGTGACATACTGCAGTCACACACTTCCTGATCATTGTTCTCATGGAGAAGGAGGATATATTTACCTTCCAATCAGGAGGGAGTTGAGCACCGAACCCCAGGGCAGGAAACATCTTATCCCTGAGCACACGAACAGGGGAGGGCGAGTGAGGGAGAGGGCAAGAGAGAATGGAAAAAGGAGGAAATGAGGATTGATACAGAAAGAAAGAGATAATATAATGCGATAATATAATGTATAATGAGATATGCATAATTCATTGGCCATCAAATTCTGCTTTTGTCATGCCAACAAAGCAAACTTGAATTGGTTTGAACTGAATTGAAACTGAGAGAGGGAGACGGAGACACAGAGTAAGAGCTGTATTATTAGGGACCAAAGGAATTGGGTACATAGCTCTGGCACATATGTCGATATGTCGGTTTAACGGTGGAATGTCTGTGGTGTGTACCCATGATGTGTAACCATGGCAAGTGACTGTGGTGTGTGGTTGGGTCCTATAACCATGACATGTAGCCAAGGTGTGTAGCTGTGGCATGTACCCATGGTGTGTACTGTAGCCATGGTGTGTAGCTGTGGCATGTAGCCATGGTGTGTATTGTAGCCATAGTGTGTAGCTGTGACATGTAGCCATGGTGTGTATTGTAGCCATAGCGTGTAGCTGTGGCATGTAGCCATGGTGTGTAGCTGTGGCATGTAGCCATGGTGTGTAGCTGTGGTATGTAGCCATGGTGTGTGCTGTAGCCATAGTGTGTAGCTGTGGCATGTAGCCATGGTGTGTAGCTGTGACATGTAGCCATGGTGTGTATTGTAGCCATAGCGTGTAGCTGTGGCATGTAGCCATGGTGTGTAGCTGTGGCATGTAGCCATGGTGTGTACTGTAGCCATAGCATGTAGCTGTGGCATGTAGCCATGGTGTGTATTGTAGCCATGGTGTGTATTGTAGCCATAGTGTGTAGCTGTGGCACTCACGTGTCGTAGTCCTGGATGATCTGCCCTACAGCCCAGATGGCAGACAGGTACTCGTTGCTGCCCAGGGGGTTGATGTGGTGCAGAGAGGATGGCTCTCGGGGGTTCCCATTCGAGGCTGTGAAGTCGATGCCCACCTGAGATTCACACAAAGACAATGAAGGGTATATAAACATATACTGACAAACACACATACATACACACACGCAATAGGGTGACCAGATTCAAACAGTCCAAATGCAGGACGAGCAAGATGAATTTGCGCGATCTTGTGGGACGGGATAGAAGGAATAGAAAAATAACAAAGTAATTGCTTATGATATTGTCGATCTATTGGGCGAGGCGAGATCATATCCATCTTTTATATCCGTAAAACTTTGTACTTTATTTAAAATGCAATAATAATCAAAATCACAAAGAGAGACATGTTTGTTGATGTGGGGGTGATGATATTGTTGAACGTGGGGTGGGGGGGGGTTCCATATCTGTTATGTGATTATTTTATTAAAATGCGGGACAACGTCCATCATTGCAGGATGCAGGACAACAAGTCATACTGTGGGACTGTCCTGGATCTCGTCACCCTAACCTACACACTCAAAGTAGATGATCGTGATCGGGTTCAAAAACAAACTGAGTTGACACTGAGGCACAAAGACGTACCATGCCACTCTTACCATGTATTAATGCACATCTTGTAAGTCGCTCTGGATAAGAGCATCTGCTAAATGCTTAAAATGTACAAAAAAAAATGTACATGACCAACAGTACAGATAGACTTGCTCCTCACTACTGCTCTGACCACTGCTCCACTCTGCTGCTCTGACCACCGGTGTCCTGACCACTGCTCCACACGGCTGCTCTGACCATTGCTCCACACGGCTGCTCTGACCACTGCTCCACACTGCTGCTCTGACCACTGCTCCACACTGCTGCTCCTATGCTCTTTGCCCATAGGAACTGACATCTCTCAGTGTACACCATCTCTGGTGTAAACTGCGGGAGGCACCGCCCTAAGATAATTCTTTATCCCACCAAAGCCAGCCGGAGCGCAGGGGAGAAGTGAGGCAGGGAAAGAGTGGACAGATTTCTGCTACAAAAAGGAGCCTCATAACAGGCTCAGGATTAAGCTAGCCCGGAACTTGAGTCCAGGATTTGTGCGTGCGCTCTCCCGGCTGCTATTAAGCTGAGATCTCCCCAGAAATGGATTTAATAGAAGCAGGCATTAAGCCGAAACAACATGCAGTCTGCTCCTGACATATAACGATGGCACGTAGAGACACGGCTCCTACCTGTTTGCATCATCACAAAGCAAGCACATTAATGAGACTACGACCCATTGGAATAAAAGCACACAGAAGGACTGGAAATGTTCTCAGAAGTGACATTTTTTGTAACTTTTCCAGTAACACCAATGTCTTTCTGGTTTGTGTGTCTGAACGTCTCTCTCTCTCTCTCTCTCTCTCTCTCTCTCTCTCTCTCTCTCTCTCTCTCTCTCTCTCTCAGACGTAAATACCGCTTCTACACTGGCTACAGTAACTATAGCAACCCCACCTTCTCTCGATCTGCGTCTTCCTGACA
The DNA here is from genome assembly GCA_029706075.1 of Aldrovandia affinis. Lineage (NCBI taxonomy): Eukaryota > Metazoa > Chordata > Actinopteri > Notacanthiformes > Halosauridae > Aldrovandia > Aldrovandia affinis. The sequence continues at coordinate 1,666,423 of JAINUG010000089.1, read as the reverse complement.
ATCACGTAAGTAGAAAAAAATAAAAAATCTCGGGAGTTATATATACAGTGCTGCTTGAAAGTATGTGAACCCCTTGAGCAGTTTAGAGTTTTCCGTTGTTTTACCATGATTTTCTTATTTTATCATCACCAGTTTTCTATATATGAAATGTCAGGTTTATGTTTATCAATTGCATGTACTTGTTTAGAGGGAATTGTGTGAGTAGCCAAAAACTACATGAAACATGGAATTAGTGTATGTGCAAAAGTAAGTGAACCCCCAGCTGCATTGGTAAAATCAAGTAGGTAATAGATTCAGGTGAAACACATTTGGGTGCTTAATTAATCAATTAAGCAGACCAATCAAATGAGACATCCTTAGGAAAAGGGTTGGGCAACACAGATTAAAAGAGAGAGAAACCAACCAAACCACTGTAGTGACAAGGTGTACCTAAACAGATCAACAATGCCGAGAGGAAAGGAGATATCCGAGGACATCAGGAAGAAGGTACTGACAGCCCATCAGTCTGGGGAAAGCTATAAGACCATCTCCAAAAGATTCCAGTTCCATCCATCCACTGTAAGACAAATCATTTACAAATGGAGGGCATTCAACATGACTGCAACTCTGCCTAGAAGTGGACGCCCATCAAAACTATCACCAAGAAGCACCAGAAGAATAATAAATCAGGTAAAGGCCAACCCACACATCACCTCTAGAGAGTTGCAGACCTCTCTGGCAGCATCTGGGGTAAATGTACATGCGTCTACAATCAGACGAAAATTGAATAGACATGACATTCATGGGAGGGTTGCTAGAAAGAAGCCTCTGCTCTCAAGAAAGAACAAAGCTGCCCATTTCAACTTTGCCAGAGAACACTTGGACAAACCAGAGGCCTATTGGAAGTCCATTCTCTGGACAGATGAGTCCAAGATAGAATTATTTGGTCACAATCAAAACCGCTATGTTTGGAGAAAAGCCAACACTGCATACCAAGAAAAGAACCTCCTCCCAACAGTGAAGCATGGTGGTGGAAATGTGAAAGTCTGGGGCAGCTTTTCTGCCTCCGGACCTGGACGACTCCATATTATCCAGGGAAACATGAATTCTCATGCCTATCAACAAATTCTTGATCAGAATCTCCTGCCATCAGTCAGGGAGTTGAAGCTGGGCCGAAAATAGGTTCTGCAACAAGACAATGACCCAAAGCATACCAGCAAAACTACCAAGGAATGGCTTAACAGAAAGAGGATTCGTACTCTGGAATGGCCTAGTCAAAGTCCAGACCTCAATCCTATAGAAATGTTGTGGCTAGACCTGAAGCGGGCGGTACATGCCAGATGTCCCTCCAACCTCTCTCAACTGGCTGAGTTCTGCAAGCAGGAGTGGGCAAAAATCCCCAACAGCAGATGCGAGAGACTGGTCAGTGGTTACAGAAGACGTTTGGTTGAAGTAATGGCTGCAAAAGGAGGTGCCACAAGCTACTAACTAAAAAGGGTTCACATACTTTTGCACATGTCAAATTTTCAGTTTTGTGAGATAAACCACTTTTGTTGAATAAATAATGAAAATACATCTTTTTTTTTTTGTTTGTGTCCATTATTTGGAAAGTCTGCTTTACAAATTGGTGTTTGGATATACATTTAATAAGGTTTTTTTTGTTTTTTTTACAAAAACAATGACCATGTCTGGAGGGTTCACAAACTTTCAAGCAGCACTGTAGATCCTGTTCACCAGGACAATGCCCGTGTTTCATAACTGGAAAAAATGAGAAAATATGACCATAAAAAACAGCCCCACGTAATTGAAGTGACAGGGAGTGAATGACCGCAGTACTTGAAAATAGCCAAAACAGCTTGATTTTTTGTTTTTTGAGAGGAACTAAAGGGCTTGGCTGGACTTGATGTAAACAGGAGAGGTCATAAAGACACATCACACACCACATTGAAATGACATCACTGCCCTGGGCCTTGCCGTCATGTGCAATCTGGCTCACTCTGCGTCACAGGACTGCCGATGCATCGCCTGTGTCTGTCTGTGCATGTGTGTGCACGCTATTTCGCTGCAGGAACAGCATGTAGGAGCGGGCGTACTGACGCTGGTGATAGGGGTCACGGTGAGGGTCAGGGGTCAAAGTTCACAGGAGAGGCAGGAGAGTTGGGTTCATACTCACTGTGAACATGAGCTGGCATCCTCCCAGAATGTAGTCCAGGAAGGTGTAGTCTCTCGCAATCTGAGGAAACATGTCCGACTCCGTTACCAACCCATCCCCCGCCCCGGGGCTAAACCGCCAAACGCACAATCAAAGCGTTCCTCTGCACAGAAAACACAACCTTGTAATGCTTTTTTCTGTCTCTGCGAGGAGACTGCCACACCTGTGCCAACGGAATTAATAATCGCACTTGGCAGCAGGTGCTAGGCTATGACACAGCCCTGTAAAACATACAAATCTGTTTCGCAGTAATTCAGTGAGCGCTGTCGACAGAGGTGGGGAAGGCCCCTCCCCTGACCGAGGGAGAGTGTGAGAGCCGCAGGCGTTTCTCCGCCTGACATTAACGCTTCAGTCGATTTGGTAATTTAAGGCTATTACTTTAATCCGGGGGCTGAAAAAAGGGGGAAATTAAAACTGCCTGCAGTGTAGCTACAATTACAAGCGTTTTATTTGTAATAATAATAAAAAAATCAATTAAGAGGCGAGTCGTTAGCGATATGCGTAATGATTTGTCATGCATTTCTAATACATTTAGCAGAGGTTTGTTTAGCTTTCATTTGTGCTCCTATTTGCATAACGAAATGCCTAATTAGCAAATGAGGGGATATAATGTGCTGTCGACGTTCGAGCGATTACCTTACAAGACTTCAGAATAATAATCCCAGAGTTTTTGTAGCTTTTCTTCTTCCTCTGTTTCTTGGGATTGATGCATTCAAACTCCACCTGGAAAGACAGGACGGCAAGGGAATTTTCCCCCAAACGTAAAGGCATGTCTCAAGAGATCTTTAAAATCCGCCTGAACGACAAAATGAGAGAATAGCACGAGTGTCACCATTGTTACCACCTCTATACCACAGACAATCCATTCATGCATTCAGGCTCAAACTGGAATGACAGAGCGATGCAAGGATTAGGTCAACATTACAAAAACATGGCAGCAACATTACAGTGCTGTAACAGGACAATCTAAAGCATTGACACTCTGCCAGGGGAGACCGCAGATTTTTTTAAACTGCAGATCTCAGATATTGGGTTGGAGGGATAAAACTCAATGCAAGGATTGAAACAATGTAGCACCAAATGGACCCCCCACCACCCAATCAGCCACTAGTGCGTAGCTTCTCTCCACTACTGCAACAAGACCTCCACATGATCCAATCTCAATCTGGAAATCTGGACAAACGTTGAGCTGCTCAAGTTCACTTATTGTAGCAGGTGTGAGAAAACACGTTCACAATGAGGTGGTGATCTTTAAAGAGCGAAGCGATAACAGTGTAGGGGTGACTTCCCGCACCATCAAATAACTGTGGCAGTGTTGTGCCAGTGCAGCTGGACTTCCTGAACAACTTGTCCACTGTGCATGCTGTGAATATGTCTTTGTTCCAGCTGAAATGGCCGTGTCTGACATCTGAGCTGTTCATTCAGCTGTAGTCCATGAAGCGGAAAATGTCAGTTCGGGAGACAAAACACACAAGTATGTGTATTTCGCTGTGTATTTACAGGAGGAACGAGAGAGCAATAAACATCCCATTTCCTCAGACCGCAACCTCACAACGAATGTGCGTACTCACGCTTTCGGGCCACGTCGAGCACCGGAGAGCGAGCTGAGAAGGAGCGGTCGGAACCAGGGTCGAGGTATACATGGCGGTAACGTGTAATGCAACCACGGGAACACAACTCCAGCCACGCAGAGATACAGCCTGATCCAGGCTGGCGTAAACACCCTACGCAATACCATACATAATTAGGCCCTGAATAAGTGAACACACAATGCAAATGATGTAATGTGCACACAATGTGGAGCGCTGCCTTTCTTCCATTCAGAAATAATGACCGGCAGTGTGACGGGGCCTCAGGAGCAGTCGCACTGCCAGGACGGCCGTCTTTGGCAGTAATGCGCACGGCGATGACTGCGAATTCAAAGAAAAATGTGAAAAAGTTTTTTTTTTCGTTTCTGTGTTACATAAACAATGAAGTGCAAAACATTTCACCAGAGCTACTGCCCAACAAATCCTCTGTGAAAACAGCCCCCTAGCGCTCTCCCCCACGCAGCGCTGGCCGCCATCTCCGCGGTAATCAAATCCATTCTCGAGGTCTTTGTCTTTTGTCTTTAGTTTTTTTAACTAATGAATTCATCCGTTTATTTATCCGCGCTTCGGTGACAGCCGACACAGAAGTGCCAGAGGGAAATGAAAGAGGGAACAGTGAAGAAAGAGCGATGTGCATTTCAAAGGCAATGTTTTGCGCTTCCCTCTCTTTCACCCTCTCGTTCTCTCTCGTTCAATTATGCAGCTTCTTTCCTGCACATGAACAGGTGTGCGGGGGTATTAGTCAACGGTTAGTCAGAGGGTGAGAGGCAATCTCCCTCTTTACGGTAACACCTGTAACACACTGACCACACAGACAGAGGGCGCACTCGCCATCGTTAGGGCAAAAGTCCATGAGCTCCACACAAAGAATTGAGCATAACAATACAATATAATGCAATATGAGTCCCAGTTATGTGGAGGGACAATTCAATTTTGGGCCAAGAGAGAGAAAACTATTTTCAAGATACACTTCAACATATACTGTACAATATCACCCGTTCCTCATTAGTTTACAGATGCACAGCACTCCCATTCACACTTACAACAGTTACTCACAAATGCAGCATTATGATTGGGCCATCTTGCTGAACTCCTGATGTTACATGATGGGTTGACAGTATAACCTGGGGGTAAATTCAGCAACCCGTATAAGAACTAGCAAGTTGAGGAATATTATTGCTGACCCACTGCATTGCTTCATGGATAAATGAGAATTTCCTTCTGTTCAGTCTGCACCGGAGGCAACAGAACCTGGCCTATTTAGGAGCCCTGGGGGAGGGGCTCGTATGCAGGAGGATTCTGGCTCCTTCTGAAGTCGAGAGGACGTGGAGCTCGGCTCAGGGGAATTGGAACGGTCGTCAAAAACCAGCTAGGTGTCTACATTCTGTCTCCTAGCAACGCTCCATGACAACATTTGCAGAGAAAACCATGTTCAGCCTGCTGAGAGCGTGATTGAATTGTGTGATTGCAGTCAAATTGGGTTAGCAGAGACTGATGGCCTTGGACTGTTTGTGTAGTGCATCCACGGAGAGAACGGGGGAGGGTCCAATGAGCTGCCAGTATTTACACAGAGGGCCCATTGTTGTTTACATAGTCTATCCTCCCAGCTCACTTTCCTCCCCCGGCAGTAGTTCAGTGGTACAGTCCGCTCTCCCAACTCCTCTCCCTACCCCACTCCACAGTAGTCGGTGGTAGAGTCCACTCTCTCACCTCCACTGAGTTCTGGGCTTCACTCATCTTGGACACAGTGGTCTGGAACTCCCCAATGAAGTCATGGCCTCCATCGTTGTCATAGTCGTAGCACAGCACCTACGGGACAGGAAGCAAGAAAGAGAGAGAGACAGAGACAGAGCGCGAGAGAGGAGTTTAGATCATGTAGATCACACATCTCAACATACAAACATAAAAAATGTACAAAAAAACCCCAGCTGTGCACTGTTCCTTTCCTCTGTAGCAGTTCACATATTAGTTCCTATCATCTTTCATGTCTCCATCTGAACCGCCCAACACACAACCAAAGCATGGCTCCATTGAGGCTTTATCAACCGGAATAGGCAATCCCTGTGCTGTTCTTTAAATCATAAGGAACAGTGGAATTCTTCACAGTCTTCGCCAGAGAACACTTCTAAGTTCCTGGAATTTTTTATTTGTTGTCTCGAGACATGAAAGGTTAGGAACAACAGTAGCAACTGTCATAAAAGCAGGGAACAACATAACACACATCACACATTGTTGTGTGATTGGAAATAAGCTTTACAACATTTAAATAAGGAAGTGAAAACTTCCATGAAGGTTATTCCCTTCCAGAGTTAGACAACACCCACAGGTGACCGCACTAGAGAGGAAGTGGGGGTAGCTGCCAGGTAACTTTTGGTGCATGTTGGACCATTGCTGAGGTCACACAGACCCACAGAATGCCGTACGTTATATTTCTATCATGTCTCATATTGAGACGTACATTTATGAATAATAAAGAAATATTATATTTGAACCTCAATTTGCATCCCTGAGTGTTTGTGCCATTAAAACCCTGCCTGGCCTCGGGTGGTGTAATGGTCAAAGCATTCCCCGGAATGCAGGTTGCCCACTACGGCCGTGGATCAAAACCCGGCTGTGCCAGCCCGGCTCTGGCCGACTGGCTGTTCGCCGCATGGGGAGGGGGGAGGGTGAGCCAGCATGAGCTCACCGAGGAACACGGAGGAATTCCCTCTCAGAGGAAGCGGTTCATTGGCGGCCTCGGGGAAGTGGCTTGTCCCGCGGAAGCGGGCGGCGGGCTCGTAGGGGAGGGTTAATCGAAATAAATAGAGGGTATAATTGGCGACCAAATTAGGGTGGCCAATTAGGAGAAAAATCAGGAGTAAAACGGGGGGAAAAATCTGAAATAAATGATTAAAAAAGCAACAAAAAAACCCTGCCTATTCACGCCACACACAACCCAGGGTCTCTGCCAAAAATCACACAGCAAATTGTGCGCTTTGTGGGAACGAGTAACACTAAAACACTGTGTAAATATGCAAATAAAGAAGAATCAATAATGCTCCACAGCTGTCTATGCTCCAATTAAATATGTAACTGGGTTTCATTAATGTATCATCACTTATTATCAATTATGCATCATTTTTCGATTATTCTGGAGATGTTTCCTCTGAAGCTCTTTTGACTGCATGGCTCCAGATGCCACTTGTACCCAGCCCACCCAATCAAACCTCAAAGGACCCACAGTCATTGATGCCCCATGAGAAATGTCATTGAGCACCGCCAAACTCCCAAAGGGCCAGAAACCTACATGTGCAGGAATCCCTGGCACTCAGTGAGACATCCCCAGGAAGCCCCACCCCTCAATGTCCCACCCTTTGAGAAGCCCCGCCCCTCAATGCCCCACCCTTTGAGAAGCCCCGCCCCTAAGGGACCCACCTTAATGTTCCTCTCAATATCTCCGTTGCAGAGGGAGATGAGAGGGATGGTGAAGGGCTTCCACACGGGATCCAGAGTGTTCTTGATCACCTGAGAGGACACAGGTAAATACAGGATCACACACACAGACACAAACACAGTCGGATCAGGGCGGATCACCTGTGAGGGTTGCAGCCACACTAGATCCAATCCACATATTACCTGTCCTCTCAACCAATCTGCTCAAATCGCACAAAATCTACAGAAACCTTCACTTCATCATCAGACCCCACACTGCCCCCAAAGGTCAGTCACTCCCTGTTTGTCATGACATGTCCTTACCTCTGTCCTGTGAACCAGCATCCATTTTCCATCCTCCCCCTGCTTATGAAACTCTAAATAAGGGTCTGATTTTCCAAAGAAATCCTGGAATAAAAAAACATATCAAAAAGGGATCTGCAGACCCTGCACATGCCTGTAACATACCTGCAGTGGCGGCATTATAATACTTATGGAACTGGGCTCGCAACTCAGAGGTTGCAGGTTTGACTCCCAGGTGGGGCACTGCTGTTGTACCCTTGAGCAAGGTGTTTAACCTGAATCACTTCAGTAAATATCCAGCCGTATACATGGAATATATGTAAAAAATATAAGCTCTGGATAAGAGCGTCTGTTAAATGCCTAAATGTAAATGTATGTAAATGTAACATTTTGGGGACAAGGTTTCGCACACTTTTATTTTTGTAACATGAACATTTGTTGAAAGGTTTTGTATAGATTTAATAGTAAAATATGTTGGGGAGGAGTAATGCTCTGTAACACAACAGAAATAGACTGAATGATACAAAGTTTTGCCCTTTGAAGCGACTACTTATGCTATTTACTTATGTTTATTATCTGCCACTTTCTGTGTCAAGGATTAAAAAATAAGTAAAGAGAGTCCATTTCTGACCCTCATGAAGGATTGATCCAACCTGCCTCACCTTTTTGTCTAGCTTCCTCCCACACATGTTCAATGTTATTATTCTGTTGTCTGACAACTCCTGTGCGGTTATCTGTAACAGAAACCAAAAGAGACAAAAGTTAGCTGTGTGTGTGTTTGTGTGTTAAATAGGGCTGGGTACATTTTTTTATTTAAATCCAGGTATCCATCTCTATGTTATAAAATACGAGCAGATTTCGTTTTTCTTTTATCAAGAACTTGCGTCTGTAGGTGTCACCCCAGCGATCTTTTCACAGCTACTTCAAGTAGTGCGGAGGGCCCATACAACCAACCAGGCATTAGCAATGGCAGACGCTGTAAGATGTTCTGACTTAGGGGTGCTGAAATCCAAAAGGAACAAATATAATGCAGCGGGGATTGAATAGTATTGTTTTGTATAATTTTAATGCAGAATTCAGTTCCCTGACATGCCATTTATAATGTATTGTACTGACGAGCAGAAGGATACGGCCAGAACATGAAAACAAGGTAACATACTAACCACAGAGCGGCAGCTCAGCCTTGGAACCTGGCTAGGTTGTCAAGGCAAAGAGCGATACATAAACAAACATCGAGGCATGCATAGAAACGGGCGTTTCATGGAAAACTAGCTACCACTGCCTGCTAGGAAACACACATGACTTAATTAGCAGTCCCGAAGCTATATGCGGAGGTGAAGAAAACCGCTGTTGCATCACTTGAATCAGCGGAGAGAATAAAATCTTTACCATGTCCAGCACTGCAGTCTTATGTGTCTTTTGTTTTTTACTTTTCTTAACAAAATCAGTGGTTAAAAATAATTTTAACATTTGCACTATTTTCCAAGGCACACTGTGTTTGTGTTTCATTTGTACGAGCCTATTTCCAAAGACACACCTTCATTTGCCCTATTTTCAAAGGCATATAGACAGAGTGTATGTCACATTTTATAATTCAAAATAAATGAACCAGTTTTGCATTTTGTTTACAGTTTCCTGATAAAGCACAAAGTGTATGTGGTAACAGTTTTTACACATAAGTGTGTATTGTTCACATTGTTTCACTTAAATAAAGATTGGAATGTTAAAATCAGTTTTTGGCTCAATTGGAAATGTGTCCCTAAAACCCTATCATGCACATGATCATAATCTCAATACTCAGAAGACACACTATTATACTATGTATTAATTCTTTGTAATTCTCAGTCATATAATGTATATGACATCGATATATTGATATTATGTGAAGTATTGAATCGTATCGAACTCGAATCGTATCGTGACCCATAGTATCAAAATCAAATCGTATTGTGAGGTTCTTGCCAATACCCAGCCGTGGTGTTAAACATCACACCGTGTGTTAAACTCACCGTGATGGTTCCTTTCCCTGCTGGCTTGCCACTGGCCAGTATTAGTGGGCGATGCAACTTCTTACTGGACACAATCTGAAGGTGGGAGGAGCCAGAGAGAGATTAGACAGAGGTGAAAGGGGGGCAAACTCAAGAGGGCAGGAACAAATGAGAGATAAGGGACCAGACACCAGGTATGAGCTATGCTAAACCTAGCTGCTCCCCAAAGGTTCTTTCCTCTTTTCAGAGTACATCCCACTGCTGAAATCTATGCTTTCAAGCTGATCAGATACGGTCTGTTGTGCTGTATAAGTGAATGAAAGGGGGAGGGAGGGGAGAAGGCTGAAGAGTTCAGGGAGAATACAGTTCCTCGGATACTGGGAATAGTGGGTAACACAGGACAGGTCAGAGGTTATGGACAGATGAGAACCAGGTGAGAGGTCAGAGGCCACGGGCAGATGAAAACAAAATGACAAATATCCGAGAGAAGAGTAAGTGTTCAGAGGCTAAAAACAGGCAACAGTGACAGGTGGAATAGGTCAGAAGTGAGGGAGGGATGAGTATCAAGACAGTGAGGTCAGAGGTCAGAGATAGGTGAGGACTAGGTGAGAGGTCGGCTACAGGTGAGAGAGGTCAGAGACAGGTAAGAACCAGATCAGAGGGGACAGCGTACCACCCCCAGTGTGCAGGTGAACTCTCCCAGGAAGTCGTGCTCGTACAGCTGAGTGCTGCACTTGTCCTCGTCAAACATGGCAAACTTCAGCTTCTGGATCTCCTCAAAGTGGTAGTCCACCTGAAACTTCACCCCAAACACGGGGTTCAGGTTGTTCACTGCCGTCTCTGTTCGCCCAATCTGCAAAACACACACACACACACACACATTGGGGTTGAAACTCGTATATACGGTGTATATACTGTATATACGGGGTATATAGGCTATGTATACACTCACAAACAAGCACAGAAACAAAAATCCAAACCCAGGCAGGAATACACACACGCCCGGGCACACCCACAAAGACAAACAAGCACACAGATGAGTGTTTTTACAATTATACTGAGAGCTGGAATAAAACAATCTGCTGAGCGTTTCCAGCTGAGGTCGCCTGATAAACACACTCCAAATTCCTCCTAGGTCTTAGAACAATAGCTGTTGCCAAAGATCACAGTTAAGTAGGTTGCATGTTTTTGTCCCTTCTGGTTTTGCCTCATATTGTTATATTACAATAGCATTGTGCAACAGCAAAACAAATAAAAAAATACAACAAAATATAAGTTAATGATTTAACATTTTATGTTTAGCTAACATAAAATAATGTTTCAGAGTATTTTAATGCCATTATGCCCTAGCAACAATAGTTGGCATGGTGTAACAGGAAGACATCAGTCTAAATGCCTGCATCTTGAATGGGGTGTACCACAAGGTTAGATTCTGGGAACACAACTTTTACAGATTTTGCTAATGACCCACCTCAGTATTTACAAACAGGCCTGCCATTTAAAGTACTGAAATCAAAATGAGGCTAGTTTAGAACAAACAGTTTAGGGCAAATTAATTCACATAGAAAAACAAGAGGGAGTCATTTTCTAACCAGTGTGTCAAATCATTTCATATAACTTCCCCCAGTGGTTTTCAATCATCTTAAATCAACCATAAGATTAGACTGAAGACAAGAGCAAATCTGTTCCACAGGCAAGTTGTTATCTGCGCATATAACATTACCCATAATGCTCTGCACATCACAGGAGGCTGTAAATGTAAGGCTGTATATAGGATTACTCAAATCACGGTCCTCATGGGCCGAGTACTGCTGTTTTTCCATCCTCCCTTTACCTGGGAGTCAGGTGTGACGGCACTCTGGCCAATAAATGCCAATGATTGTTCAATTACCTACCTGAAAGAAAGGAAAACCAGAAACTAATTTAGATTCCTGAGTCAGATTTGAGTAACCGTTGCCGTATGATGATGAATTTTAAGCTATCCAGACAGGACTGACCAATGGTGAGAAGTACCTTAGTATAGGCAACCTAAACATATCAGCCATTTCAAATAAAGGGAACATTTTAATGCTGATGACACTTCACTATGTGGTTCTGTGTGGCTCAGTTGGTAGAGCATGGTGTTTGCAACGCTTAGGTTGTGGGTTCAATTCCCACTGGGCCCACATATACTGAAAAAAATGTATGCATTCACTACTGTAAGTCGCTTGGGATAAAAGCGTCTGCTAAATGGCATATATATATATATAAATGGCATATATACACTACACTGCATTGTTGCTTCTCTCAGTCCGATTTTGAAATGTTACAGAAATGGTTTGAATAAGACAAACCTTTCCCTATTGTTTGGTGTGAGAAAAAGGTTTACAACTGCATAGAAAATGTGTCATGTAGAAGAGATATCTGTATATAATAATAATAGTATATAAATATAATATATAGTAATAAAAATGTCAGCGGTTTTAAATAATTATTTACATTGGAATACACTGACAGTCTGGGGGAAAATGTAAACAGTGATTTTGGCATGTTGTATAGTTTGAAGACCTGCTTTACAATGATAACGGACAACATGATAACAGAAAATGGACGGTAACACATTCTGGCACCTATTCTGAGTAATAAGGTTATCATAGACTGAAACGCATTGAATTTAAAATTACACTGGCTGGATGTTTTTTACAGTGACATCTAATGCTCGTGAAAAGATATCAAGCCCATAACTTCAAGTGCACTACAAACATATCTACATGGAAGCTTAAAACTACTTAAAACTCTTGTTAACTCAATATGATTGTGATTACTCTTATAAAAACTACAAATGTTTGTTCCAAAGCCCAAAAGCTACATAATAAAAAAACAACTAACTGATAGCTAGCACTGTGAATTAGGGCCTTTTATTGATTCTATAAAAACAGATCGTTACATTTTCAGAGACAGTGTTCGTGCTTTTAAACTTGAAATCAGTCACTTATTCAGCATGTTTTTTGTACTGAAAACATTTAGTATTGGTTATACACCTACCTACTTTAACACCCACCATAAAACCCCATAAAAATGTTTAACCCCGTGTGCCTTTTAAATACATCTAAAGATCTCTGGATCCTTAGGTATGAGGCAAACGGTTCAGGTTGTGAGAATGGAATTTTTTGTATGAGTAAGGAACAAGACATTTGGTCTGAGGACACACAGACGAGGCGTTTGTGTATTAAAGACTACATGGACCAAGCCCTAATGCCTGGCTGAGTCAGGAGATGTCCCGTTAAGACAGTGTCTCTGGCCCAATCAGGCAGGCACCTGCGTCTCACGCTCCAGTGTGAAATAACACAAACGCGCCTGTTAAACTGTAAAAAGGAGAGGTAAACTAGTGTTTGTCGAACATTGCAACATGCCTGTGTTCCCGTGGCCGGCTTTGCAATCAAACGTCCTCTGTTATGAACATCAGGTTTGTCTCTTCGTGAATACGGAGGTTATTTTCCTCTGACTGGGTATTTTGGATCGACCGGCACGGTCATACAGTGTAACGCTCAGCAGGTAGACTTGTGTTGGGGGGGCCATGAAGGAGGGAGAAAGTGGGTCCGCTCCTGCCCTGAATACCAGGAGGAAAGGAATGTTAATCTCGTGAGGCCAAAAACAGGGGCGGCCGGACCGAAGAATAACAGAATATTTCATAACAGCCGTATTAATTGTAATACAATTATTGTTAGGCTAATTTCACTTTCACACTGTGATTTAGCATGAATGGCAGTGAGGACGTGAAGTCATACATAGAGGGGGGAGGGGCGATTCCATTCATAATGAAGGCACGCAGTGGTGACTAACGCAAGGTCACTCTGTAACAGTTAAAGTGCCTTGTCCTTTTATTTCATATCGTTTTATTCTCCAATGGCGGAACGCCGATATGCCGAACGTACACCATCGTCGCACCCTCCCCCAGCCCCCACTTACAAAACCTGCCACTCTCACCCCCCGACTCCCCCCTCACCCCATCCCCGCCTCCTGACCACCACTTACATCGGCACCGTATTGCTATCACACCACATCTGAGTCTGTTGTGCTGAAAGCCCTTCCCCCCCTTCCCCCTCACACAGTGCACACAGAAAGGGCCCAGTAAATAGAGGGCCCAGGGCTGCTTCACCTCTCATTAAGGCATATACAGCACATGTATTATGTGTACTAATCGATCTGGTATTTTTGTATGCATGCATATATCTGGTGGTGGGCGTGCGATTATTGTGTGCTCGAGGGATGGAGTGTAAGGTCTCAGCACCTATCCTCTGCTCTCTCCTGCTCTGCAGCTCAGCGTGTAGAACACGAGTCTGGGTCTCATGGCCTCAAGGCTCCACCATTCTGGGTTCAAAAGAATATTCACCAGTCAAGCAGCCTCATATAACGGCAGTTTTTCTGGTTGCTTGGAGACAGCTGCAAGCACAAGGGTTACTTGTGGAATGTTGGTCTCTTGCTGTTGTAGGCACAGTTTGCAACACACACACACACGTGCGCGTGCACACACACACACACACACACACAAAATTGCACACACGAATGCAGACACACAGTCTTTCTCACTCACGCACACACACACACACACACACACACACACACACACACACACACACACACACACACACACAAATCACACACACACACACACACACACACACACACACACACACACACACACACACACACACACGTACAGACACACACAGACAGAGACACGCAGAGACACGCTCACACACTCCTGTGGTTAGTGTCGCAGCCTGTGGGGCTGTCAGAGAGAGTCTCATGTGCAGAGTCTGAAGGGACAGGACTGTGAGAGATCTCCGTACGTCGTCTGGCAGGGGACAGACATTGCAACGCCCCATCCACTCGGTCAGGGAGATCTCGGCCACAGCAGAAAACAACAACCCCAGGTCCCACAGAGCCGCTCTGCAGTAGTCGTTATGTAGTCCAATTTATATTCTACTTTGAAATATTGTTCCTTTATTTTTATCCCGTATTTGTAAGTTACACAAGCTATTCAGCATTTGTGCTGGGAGCTGTAAACCAGCCGTTCTCTCTCTTCACTACCAGCATGGACAGGTCCAGGCATGTTCCCACTGCACTACGTCCTATCACAGAAAGATAGGGTCTGGCAGTGTTGTGTAATGGTGAGGGAGCTGGGAGCTGTAACTCAGAGGTTGCAGGTTCAATTCCCAGGTGGGGCACTGCTGTTGTACCCTTGAGCAAGGCACTTAACCTGAATTGCTTAACCAGTAAAATATCCAATGTCTAATGGATTGTATGTAAAGAAAATGTAAACTGTGTAAGTCGCTCTGGATAAGAGCGTCTGCTAAATGCCTAAAATGTAAAATCTAAATGGACAGCGTTACCCTATGTGCATGTACCCAGCTGTACCCCTGCACCCTGTCTATGGTGTACAGTGCACTGTTCAGCCATGGAGAGAGGCACAGGTTTGTCTGGGGGTTCATCCCTATCCCATCATCCCGGGCGAGGCCCTGATAAGGACTTGTTACATCATCAGGTGTGGTCTGACGGGGACTTGTTACATCATCACTTTAGGTGTGTTCTGATGAGGACTTGTTGCATCATCACATTGTGTGCACACTCATTGGGACACCCGTGGATTTCAATGACCTAATTTTTCCTTTTACCAGGATAACAACCACTGCTACACTGAAATAGCTCAATATATCTATGCACAGGCTGCTGCAAAATTTCATTTGTACAACTTTCTCTTTCAAGGATTACCATTGGGTTTATTTTCAGAACATTTTGACAATATATTACATTAGTATGGACATTTTACATGTCCTGGAAATGTCTGTCATTCTCTCTTTTTCCCTTTCTACAATTCTTTTTATCTCCCTCTGCTTTCTCTCCCACTCCCCCTCTCTCCCTCCCTCACTACTGTAATGTCATTCTGCTGAGTGACAAAAAACTACCATCACAGGGATTATTACACTGGTATCTAATTCATGTTAATTTATTTCTCCCTTCCCATTATCTTTTCCTTCTCTGTTTGTAATGACAGCACCCTCCCCCTCTCCGTGTCTCTCTCTCCACACTGCTCGGTTATAACCACGGCTCTTCGCCTTCTTCAAAGGACTTCCTTCCTGTTTCAGCTCTCTCGCAATCTATCTGTGCCTCAGTACATTTTGTGCCTCAACTGTTACCTCGGCAACCACAGTGCCAGTTTCCTGTTTGGAACTGCCCCATTGGCCAATAGCAGCAGCCTAGGATACATCGACATATATATGCTTATGAATACCAATATAGTGTATCTAATTCTTGTTAACATCATTGCAATTTATTTACTTGCCTACCATGGTTTGGCAACACAGTTTTGTATTTCATGCCCATAAAGCTCCATTAGAATTGAACTGACATAACGTTCACCTCCACCCCCAAAACATACTCCTCAGCTTCAACCCCTCTCTTCAAATGTCCCCATCTCTCCCCTCCACCCCTTTGCCCTACTCCATCTCCCTCACCTCCACCCAGTTGCTGTCCACCTCCAGGAAGAGCACACAGAAGGGGTCAGACTTTGAGGTGACGTCCCGGTCCAGCAGGTTGGTGCCGCTGACAGAGAGCTCCACCTTGGTGACGCAGTACTGGGAGCCGATGGCGGGCCCAGAGTCGGGCCCGGAGCCGAGTGTGTAGGCCATGGGGGCCACAGAGGCTGCCCTGCCACAGCCTGGGAACACACCAAGAGACACAGGTACATTACAGCGCTGTACAATACGTTACAATACACCCCACAAAGCTCTCAGACCTACAGATATAATACACTTTACACTACACGCATACAACATATTATTCTACACGCTGCAAAAGCTATGGTACACAGACACATTATAATGCATTGTATCACATAATAGAACACCCTGCAACATTTTCTTGTAATTAAACACGTTATACTACACACTGAAAAGCTCTGATACACAGACACATTACAATACTGTAAATTAGGACACTTTACACTAGAACCTGCAATGGTCTTCTGTGGACCGTCACTAGAAATGAGAAATGGGTATTACTGTGGAGACTGTATCTGAAACCACACAAACGCTCAGGCTCACAGACAAACAGGCTCATACACAAACATAGAAACACATGCCAATGATGGTCTGTGTGTCACGTCAGAGAGAACTTTCCCCCCTCATTCAAGTTTTGCACAAAAACACTTAGACTAGAAACACCTGGACCCTAAGCCCCTACTGTGCCACCAGCGGCTGGTGTGAACAAACCCAGGAGATAAAAAGCCACAGTTTCATTCCTGCCACTGCTGGAGAATGTGATACTATGTACAGAATCTGTTATTTGATCCTGCGATTTTGAGGCACATTGCACAAAAACAAGAATTAGACCAGTTTCCCCACGGGAACAAATAAAGTAGGAACATTAGGGCTAAAAAGCTCCGGTTCTAGTTACAGTTCTTGTTTTTTCCTCTTGCCTGAAGACTTGCCAGAATGGAAAACCGACCGTTTTCTACGGTTTGTGCTAATTCAGAGCAAACATCAGCAATGCAAAGGAACGATTTTTCGCTTCATTTTGGTTAAGCTGCCATATGAAAAAAATATGACTTGATACATTAAGCTGTCATATGAAAAAACGTATCACTTGATAGCAAGCTATAGCAGGATTAAACGTTAACGTTATTTCCTCTCTTGCCCGACCAGAAATCGAAATGCCAGAACTGCCCTCATATGGTGTAGTTTAACTGGAACATAATCGCATAAACACAGACACTGCACTTCTGTAACAACATTAGGCTACACTTTATTTTCAATAAGAACTGCACTTGTTTCATGATCCGTGGTTTTCTACATTATGCTAATATTCCTTCTTCAACAAACGCTAACAACAATGCTTCTGCCCCCGATCAGCTGTTTGCGTGACACAAAGTGCATAACCAAAGTGCATAACCAATAAACAGTGGTTAAGTGATAAACAGTGCTGTTAGTCCTGCCCCCAAGGTTCTGTTTTGTCCGGTAAGTACCACTCTTGAACAGGCACCAAAAATCAAGTACCCGTTTTCTAGCGCCAAAAAAGTACCAAAAGTTCTGGTTCTGGTTCTTTTTTGTGCAATGGAAAAGGGCCCATAGACTAGCTGATTAGCTGGCAGCTGAAAAGGTGCCTCATCAGACAGTGTCTGCCAGCTGCATATGTACTTTACAGAAATACAGGCAGGTCTGTGGATGGTGGAGTACACAGAGTATTGCACAAAAACATTAAAATGTAAACAACGATGTTCAAACAATAGAAATGTATATTTGTGCTTTTTATTTCAAATGTTGTTGATTCAACTTTGATTCAAACAGTTCAAGAGGGGTCAGAAGGGTTCTAGAATCTAGGAATCTAGACGCTGGTGTGCTCACTAATGTATTTGTTCAGCTTTGCTGCGCCACATATGAAGAAAATAAAACACTTGTGACCGTGAGAAAACGGCAACATAGAATGGTTGTTAAGTGGAAAAAATGGTTACAGTTTGAGGTCTATTTTCTGTGAATGCCACGGAGAAAACACACTCGTCATTTATGCCACTGTGAGCCACAGCCCACAGTGCAGCACTGAGCAGCAGGGTGAAACCTCTGGTGTCTGGTTTCAGCTGAACCACACTCTGGCTTCACACATTCCGTTAGTCTTCTCTGGCTGTGCTGTGAGAACACACACAGACCACTCCCATAAAAACATGCCACTCCACAGTCACATGACCTGTGTCCGAAAGCACTGCACCGGAACGGTACTTCACAGCATGGGGACAGCTACAACACTGAACAGAAACAGGAATTTCATGGCATGTGTAGGAGCAATTCATGCATGTTTGTATTGCATGACTAGGAGGTGCAAGGTGCTTACAAAAACACAAGGGCACAGGAAGTAGTCATGCACAGGTCAGGAAAGCACACGGTTCTTACCTGCACTGCACAACTACCATATTAATTTAGAAATAGGACTGTGAATGAGATATTGGTATAATCTATTCCCTTTAGTAGAAGGTTTGCCGTTGTTTTATATCACTTTTGTGTCACAAATAAATTAGTAAAACATCCAAAAATAAGGTATCATAAGGTAAATCATCTTTTGTGTGTTGAGCCAAGACCATGCAATCTCACCTGTGCGTCAGTGGCTTGCAAGAAGAAATTTGAGTTTGAATAGCTACCACAGCATGGGAATGGCCATGGTACTGAACAGGAACAGGAAATGCACTATCCAGGAACAGATACTGAATAAAGCACATCCAAGCCACTCCAATGTGATCCTGGAGGGCAGCCGCCTGGCGTTCCTACCTCAGAACACATTCAAACGGGTGTTATTTTGATTGGACCACTCAACCACTTCTACAGCTCAGAGGGTTACAGAGGGTTAGAGATCTCCCTGGTGTGTAGGGCCACAGTACTCAGACAGAAGGGGTTTCTTTGCAACTCACTGGCAGCGTACGCCTTGCTCTCCTGCGAGAACCCAACAAACACGGTTCCCAAAGCTCAGTGGCCTGCCGTACTTTCAGAGGTTTTGTCAAAAGAAAAAAAATTGAAAAGAGGATTTTCATTTAGCAGCAGTTACACATAAACCAGTGAAATGAGTCAAGATGGTGCAGTAACTTACTTCTGGAATAGAACTCTTTCCCCTTACACACACACACACACACACACACACACACACTCTTTTCACTCTCACAAACACTCACCCACACACACACATACACACTTTCTCTCATAGGCACATGCCCAGAAATACAGAAACACACTCTCAAACATCCACACCCTCACCCACACACA
This sequence comes from Aldrovandia affinis, assembly GCA_029706075.1. NCBI lineage: Eukaryota > Metazoa > Chordata > Actinopteri > Notacanthiformes > Halosauridae > Aldrovandia > Aldrovandia affinis. The sequence goes on along the minus strand of JAINUG010000089.1, from coordinate 1,647,156 downwards.
CACACACACACACGCACATGCACGTCTACAACAGAGTGCAGAGATACCTTTGCAAAGGCTCATTATTATGCTGCTTCTCTGTCATTATTTTCTCTTCTCGGGAGTTACAAACCATGAAGAAACTCAACCACTACACCATAACAAAGTGCGTGCTCCATTTTGTCCCATTGCTGCCCAGACGAACACGAGTGAGTCAACATTTTTCCACTAACGCGGACAGTTCTTGGCATGAAGGCGTGATGACATCATTGGTATAAGGAGAGTCCCAGAGCTCAAGTCAGATCCCCCAACCTTCAGTGCAGCCCCAACAGCACATGTTATTACAGTACATAATCAATTCTGTAATCCAATGAACTGGGCTGGGAAAAGTGGTTTTAAGCTATTGTAGGATGAGGACTGCACATGAAAGGTTTCATTTGACATTTTAGGCATTTAGCAGATGGTCTTATTCAAAGCGACTTACACAGTTTACATTTCTTTACATACAATCCATTTATAGAGTTGGATATTTTTACTGAAGCAATTCAGGTTAAGTATCTTGCTCAAGGGCACAACAGCAGTGCCCCACCTGGGAATTGAACCTGCAACCTCTGAGTTACAAGCACAGCTCCCTAACCATTACACTACACTGCCAGCCACTTTATGGACACATATCTATACTCTCATTGGTACATTCAAAATTAAACCAGCAACATTTGTTCTTACAAAAATACAATGTCAAAATATAAATTTGTCAAGAAAAAAACTCAACATTCTTCATATTATTCAAATTCAAATCCAAGGTGGCTCAATTTATCCTACGTACCCCCTGTAGGCACGACTTACATAGACCTGACAGGGACATCCAGGTCTGGATCCATTGTGTCCAGCAACCCCAATCCAAAATGCACACTACAGATGTGTGTGTGTGTGTGTGTGTGTGTGTGTGTGTGTGTGTGTGTGTGTGTGTGTGTAGTGAGAAAAATTGTACAAGTCAGTATAAGAAAATTTTACAAGTCAGCATGAGTGTGTGTGTGAGAGATGTGTTTGTGCGAGAGAGAATTTTATTACAGGAGAAATATAATTAAGAAGGCCACACATTACAATGTTCAGTGTTAAATCAACTCTGATAGAGTACATGTGACCCCTATTGGACTCATAAACTCTTTTCAGAGTTAAATGAACACTGAACACTTACATGCATACTGAATACTCACCCCATATCCCCCAGCACTGTCTCAACTCATCTAACATCAGGGTCTCGCCTCGACCTCCACATCCGTCTCTCACCATCCCTGTCCAAAATTCCTCTCCCATCGCTACATATATACCCTCACTCTCAGTGTAATAACCACGTTCCAGATCGCACGTCTCTGGACCCACGGACCTGACGTGATGGAAAACTCTCGTAGACACAACAGCCCAATCCGGTGGAGAGAAAAAAAACAACCGACAGTAGTGGAAAGTCTGGCTCACCGTCCCCTCACACAGTAAACACCACTTACTGGGGCTGTAGTTTCAACACCAAAGTACCCGTTACCTGTCTCACCAGGTGCATTAAAATGTGGTTGGGTTTGCGGAAACAGACAGATTTCCCAAGTGGGTGAGGGCTGGAGGTGGTGTCTTTAAGGAGAGGAGCTGGGATTGGCTGGCGGGAGATTTTCTCCACTATTCAACGTTTCAAGTGAATTCCTGACGATGTGCACACAAACCTCAAACTTCTGTCCTGTGAAAGGCAATGGTCTTTCCCTCTGCGCGCGGCAAGTGAAGACAGGGATCTGGTCAGAAGCAGGGAGCAAGGTCACTCAAAGGGGGAGGTAAAAGATCAGTGGCGGTGGGAGGCTTAATGAACCCTAAAAACACATGGAGCTCCAATGCGCTGTAAAAGGCACACCGACTTGGACTTGCGTCTTGCGATGGAGTCTTTCCAAAGGTTCCAGTGAGTCAGTGATCGACAGAACATGGTAGGTCCACCCACCTCACTCTTCAATTACTGGCACAATGCCCCTGCCCACTCGTTTTGCCATGGTGATGATTTTTAATTACCTGGCCAGATCGGGTCGGGGAGGGTACGTGATACTAGGGGGGTAACGGTACACGTATTCGTACCGAACTGTTCGGTGAGGACTTTCGGTTCGGTACGCACTGTGAACTGAACGAATGCAATCTTGCTTTAACCACTAATGCACGTGCAGAACTTTCTTTGTGTGCGGTTGCAGCAGTATTGACAGACATTTTTTTTAATTCAAGAAATAAATAAGAAAGAAAGAAAGAAAGAAATAATCATGCCTTTGTTCAGTAAATTATGGCCAATTTGCCATTGTTTACAAAGTTCATAATAAATTAAAAGCAATTTTATGTTTTGCATTTCTTTGTTCCCCCGCTGTACCGAAAACATACCGAACCGTGACTTCAAAACCGAGCTACGTACCGTCACCTGATTTGGCAATCGCAGATACTCCAGCTTGCAATGTCACCACAGCCAGCTCAGGCTCATGCAGACTCTCAAAGACCCATGCAGATATTCCCTGCCACAACTCACAAAGCTTGCAAAATGCCGGCCAAAACAAGTCAATTTTGCACTTTAAAATACACAATGAAAACTGTCACTTACTTTGTAAACTATTTTTTACCTGTTGCTTATTTTCAGGGTTTCTCTAGAAACTGAGTTCTTCAATCAAAAGATTTGCAATTTTGACCTTCGAACAGCTTGATAGGCACCCAAAAAAACATTCTTGCAAGATTTCTGAGATAGTGCAGCTGAACATTACATCGAGCTGCAGTGGGTCCATCCTCTTTAAATAGCCACGGACGGATCACGTGACTGGGGAATGGGCCTCACTGGCAAACACAGTAACCCAGAAAGAGGAGTGTCTGTGTGTATGTGTGTGGGGGATCCACCCATGCCTATACGATTGTGGGTGGATGCGTTGGTCCATGTCTGCATGTGTGTGTGTATGTCTGTGTGTGTATATTTATCTCTGCACATGTGTCTGTGTATATGTATGTATGTATTCATGCATATGTAATGTATGTAATGTATGTGTGTGTGTGTGTGTATGTTGGTGTTGGTTTCGGTCCATGTTTGTACATCTGCATGTGTGTGTATGTTTGTGTGTGTATGTAGGCAGGCAGTGTGGGATAATGGTTAGGGAGCTGGGCTTGTAACGTTAAGGTTGCAGGTTCAATCCCCAGGTGGGACACTGCAGTTGTACCCTTGAGCAAGGTACTTAACCTGAATTGCTTCAGTAAATATCCAGCTGTATAAGTGGATTGTAAAGAAATGTAAACTGTAAGTCGCTGTTAAGTCGTGTAAGTCGTCTGCTAAATCCCTGTAATGTAATGTTTGCATATATGTGTGTGTGTGTCTGCATCCACGATGGTGAGCATTGTTTCTACACGATCAGATATGTCAACATTCAGCATACTAACATCATCAATCATGGACACATATAAGTGACGGAGGAGGAGAGGACAAATATATGGAGGAGAGGACAAAGACCAACGGCATCACTTATGAGATAAAGTCTCCTTCTTCACCCACACGCCTGGAAACTCCTCCTTTGATTCAGATAAGCACAGTAAGCATGGTAATGGGTCAGTGATTATGGAGCTATATCTGCTAACAGCCAGAGTTTATCAGAAACGTTGCCATTGGATGAGCAGGCTGGCAGAGCTGGAGGTCTAATCCCCACTTACACACGCACACACACACACTTTTACTCACGAATCATAAACAGACAGTCAAGCCATCAATCGCAAACAACTTCTCTATAGACATGAAGCCTCCACAGCCCCAGATCTGACCCCATGTCCTAAAGTCAAATCTAATGCTCAAATGGTCCAAGCTCTTTAAAAATGACATTGAATATTCATCAGTACTGACCATCCAGTCTCAGATGTGCTGGTCCCACTGTACATTCAGTAACCTATCAGTAATGCCTATCGCTAGGCCTGCATTTTCTGGCTTCACAACAGCCCTTGATGCTAATTTCACAACGAACCATGGATCTCCATATGAACCGGGTGATTTAAAGTTTTTACTTATTTTACAAGAAGACCAGGCCGCATTCCCATATTACTAAGCCATGGAATCTGGGCTTGCAGAAAATACCACATAATCACTGCTGCCTGGGAGGGGGAATGAGGGGGGAAAGAGACAGAGCGAGAGGAAGAGAGAAAGGGGGAGAGGGAGAGCAAAATGTTTTCATACTGGAGTTCCACAGCACTGTGTGCCAGTGTAATGCAGTGTATAAATTGCATGGGTGAACCCAAACAGAGAGAGAGAGAGAGAGAGAGGGAGAGAGGGAGAGAGGGAGAGAGGGAGAGAGGAGATGGTGAGTCTACAGTGTAGCCTGAGAAAGGCCTCTTTCAGTCAGGAATCTCAGCAAACTCAGAGGGCTCAAGTACACAATTTATGCAACAAAAACACTATTTTATTTTATTAAGACAATCAATGTGAACCTTTGTCAGGTCCACAACCCCTGTGTATACATATGTTTAGGACATAGTTGGTGTGAAAACAAACTAAACTTACGGGTGGACAAGGTCTAAAGTGAAAGTGAGTGTATACAGCCTATCCAAGAAGTTTAATGTCGAAGTAAAAGGTTCATGGCACCCCTCCAGTTGGAGTTTTCACATGACTTTTTACAATACCTATGCATCTCTACATGAAACTGTGCTTTGCCTCCATAAACTGTACACCATGCATTTAAGGATTTTAATACTCCCTCGTTCCATCATCCACCTTTGGCCTTTTTTTCTCTCTTCCTGCCCACATTATATTCATTACCCGAACCACGTCAGTAAAAACATATCTTTTTTGACATAACATCATAACCAAAGAAGAAGAGCTGTGGATTGGAATAATGCATTTGGCACAGAGTGTGTCTATTAACGAAGGAGGTAAGTCTGTTTATCAATGAATTAATCAATCGATTTAATAAAATATAATAACACCACAGTGTGCTCCCATCCCATCCCAAAACAGTAGTTAGCTGTTACTAATGAGCTAGCTTTCTCTCTTAAGGGTAAACATGATTAGGCCAAAATGTTACTCTTAAGAGAGAGAGAGATATAGCTAATACAATACATGCCATTTCCACACACTGTCATGTTATTGCTTTTTATTAGTTTGACTATAAATGTATAATTAACCCCTTAACCGTCACCCCCTATTTAAGTTGGATAAGAATTGGATAGCAAGAACACTTTTTTTTTCTCCCTATGGTAAAAGAGTAACCAACAGGTATTTACCATTATCAACTAATAAAATAGCTGTCAAAATCAGCAAAATAAATAAAATATATCAAAATATTGCACCAATATAACATAATTATTATAATATATAATAAATAAATAATGTAACAAATCTGTTTAGCCAAGATAAAATTGCACTTCTTGCAATTGTCTGCCCTCATTGCACAAAACTATTTACAGTGTCAGTTAGTGTACTGTAGTCAGGCAGTCCAGTTTCCATCACAGGACATGAACTCAATAGGTGTCTTCTGGTGGCAGAGCTGGAACTTCAGCCTACTAGCTAACCGGTATTGAAACGGGTCTTCTTTGGGGTTTTTGCATTGTAAACCAAATAATAAATCCAAATAAACTAAGAGAAAGGTATAGTTTTCCCAAAACTCTGTGCAAAACATCTATGCATATAATCTTAAATAATATATATATATATAAAATCTTCAATTGCATGCATCTTCACTAGCATCACGATGTGCGCATAGCACATTCATGATAGTAAACCAAAGGAAGCCTTATATCATTGTAAAGGATAGCCCACTGGCTAGAACCCTAGACTAATTTCAGCATATATGGAGGGAAGTAGTATCAATTATACCCCTGGATCATGCCACATGATCATATTACTGGTAGTGCTGGTTGGCCAATAATTATCGGCGAATGACGGGTGTGGGCTTATTTTGTAGCAAAGATTTACTATCATGAGGATACAAAACTTTCCTATATGAAACTTACTCACAGACCCAAGAGAATGACATCTTTGCTGTTGTCGGTGATCGCAAAGAAAACTCTCTCGATTTGGCTTGCTCTTGCGACAAAACAGGGTCACCTCCCGGTGATCAGGATGCCCACATTATCAACTATCTGTCATATTTTGGGACTTCTAGACTTCACCAAAGGTAATTCACAGCTATTCTCCTTGAATTGGGACAGGATTTTTTTCCCACAGTAAGTCAGTGCTAGCTAGAATCGTAAGGTGATATCAATCAGAATCATAAAGTGGTAGTACAGGGGTGTCAAACTCATTCTATCGTGGGCAGTGTATGCAGGTTTTTGTTGCAACCAGTGCACTACACCAGGTGATTTTACTAATTAGCTTCCTTCTTCAACCAAGGAGGGGAACTAATTGAAATCACCTGGTGTTGTGCACTGGTTGCAACAAAAACCTGCATACACTCGGCCCACGATGGAATGAGTTTGACACCTAATAGTATAAAGTGTAGGGAGAAAAAGGAAATGAAAAAATGAAATGAAAATGAAAAGTTCCACCAGAGAGGGATGGTGGAACAAGGGAGTTTTGTTGGTAGAATGAGGGACTTTTCAAGATGTCCTAAAATGCATGCCATAAACATGGGTAGCTACTGGGCTGTGTGCATCATAACCCAGAAATGGCAGCTTCTCTTCTGCCTCTGCCAGATTCAGGCATGGATGACAATGAACTGTCGCTTAATCATCAAACTACAGTGGTGTTGTTGGAGATCTATCCATCTATACTGCATATATACCAGGGATCCCCTTCAATAATCATTATTTGAAACCATCAAAAAATATAAAACATTAAAAAAATAAAAAATAAAAAACCTTTTGAGGCTAACCTCATCTGATAAAGATGCTGAAATGCTGGTGTCCATCTTTGTAATGCCTAGGATGGATCATAATGACTTTTTTTCTTTTTGGTTTCCTGAAATCTACACTGAGGCAGCTCCAATTAGTTTAACATGCAGAAGCCAGAGTGGACAAGGCACATCACTCCTGTCCTTAGATCACTGCCTTGGCTCCCTGTTCAATTCTGGCTTGAATTTAAGGTCTTGCTTATTACCTATAAATTACTTCATAGACTTGGAGCTCTGCACTAGTAGGATCTGTTGAATCTCCTGTTCTCATTTCCACTCTGCGTTCAGCAAATGCTGATTTCTTGATGATCCCTCACTGAGAGACAGGTGGGGGGAAACGTTTAGCTGATTTGCACCTTCCCTTTGGAATTCAAGTCCAAGCCATACCAGAGCCTCAGTTACAACAGGATCTTTTAAATCAGGTCTCAATGCTTACCTGCTCTCACATGCCTATTCCTCTTAGATTAGATGTTTAGTTGGGTTTGACTTTAATTGCAATCCTGTTGTACAGCACACTGGGATACTTGCATGAAGAATGCTACATAACAGCTTACAGTGTTGTATTGTATAGTTGTTTGCAATGCTGCTTCTATGCACTATTATTCTTGTTTTCAGCATTCTTTTGCTTTGCGACAGATGGAAAACATCTATGATGGAGCATGTTGATCTAGCTTTTTATTCTACAAGGATTACCCGTAATGGGGTGGGTGAATTTGGTGCACTCGGTGGTAAAATACGTCACGTCGGTAGTTTCCATTTGGGATCTGAAAATGTGCGGTTTTGGAAGGGAAGGTGGTCAGATTTAAACATGGTTCTTGGGCCTGGGGCTTGGACACTCTGTGAGATGAGTCAAAATGGCTCCCATGTCGATTTTTTGGGGGGTGATCGATGAGCATCCTCAGAGGTTTAAAAATACCTGACACGTAATAACACACAAATGATACTCTAAGGATCTATTAGCAAGTGGGTCGAACACTCTCGATCTTTCGCAAAAGCGCTCTGAATGATGCGACAGGCCGTGACGGCTGGGATGGCAGGGTTCCAGAGAATTTGCCGTGGGAAGTGACAACGTCGACATCGGTGACAAAGCTCTCCTCTTCTCGCGCATCCGGAGTGACGGCGGGCGGCCACCTGTCCCCCGGGCTGCTGACAGCGCCACCGGTCAGTCGACGCGAGCAAAAACGCACAGACCTTGTTTACCGCTTCACACACTGCAGCCCAGAATGGACCAGCCTGTTCTGTTCAGCTGCAAAGGCAACAGAGGGCCCACAAGGTGCTAATAAACATTTACTGCGGGCCCGTGTGTGACCCCCGTGTGTGACCCAATGCCTACGGCATATTAAAATGCATAAATTCCTATTTATTAAGGGTTTTTTACATTCCTGTTTTGTATCCTTACAGAAAGACGAGCCCACTGTTTGGTGTCACCTATGCTAAAGCGGTTCATTGTGATTACAAATGTAAAATGAATTAAACAAAACGAAACAATGATAACGGCAAATGGAACATGACAGGCGTTCTGCGCCTGTGGCTGTTTACAGCAGATAACAAACTCGAGGCTACAATCAAATCTAGATTTTGTGCTCGCTGGGCCAAGCGCACGCATTCCAAACAGAACGATGGTTCAAACTGCAGTGCACGTTACATAGTGGAGTGAACACTTCATTTAAAATTCATCCCCCTTCATTAGCGCGAAATGACTCACATTGCCCAACTACCCCGCGTACGAACACCACGAAGATGATATGTCTAAAATAACAGGTTTAAAAAAACGTAAGCAAATCACTTAGATCTTTTAAAGTTTTAGCAATACCACTGTATTTTGGCCCCCACACCCCCTTCACCAATTTGCTTGTACACTGCCCGTCTCAAAAAAAAGTCACACACTCTAATATTTCGTTGGACCGCCTTTAGCTTTGATTACGGCACGCATTCGCCGTGGCATTGTTTCGATAAGCTTCTGTCACAACATTTATTTCCATCCAGAGTTGCATAAATTTTTCGCCAAGATCTTGTATTGATGATGGGAGAGTCGGACCGCTGTGCAAAGTCTTCTCCAGCACATCCCAATGATTCTCAATGGGGTTAAGGTCTGGACTCTGTGGTGGCCAATCCATGTGTGAAAATGATGTCTCATGCTCCCTGAACCACTCTTTCACAATTTGAGCCCGATGAATCGTGGCATTGTCATCTTGGAATATGCCCGTGCCATCAGGGAAGAAAAAATCCATTGATGGAAAAATCTGGTCATTCAGTATATTCAGGAAGTCAGCTGACGTCATTCTTTGGACACATAATGTTGCTGAACCTAGACCTGACCAACTGCAGCAACCCCAGATCATAACACTGCCCCCACAGGCTTGTACGGTAGGCACTAGGCATCACTTCATCTGCCTCTCTTCTTACCCTGATGCGCCCATCACTCTGGAACAGGGAAAATCTGGACTCATCAGACCACATAACCTTCTTCCATTGCTCCAGAGTCCAATCTTTATGCTCCCTAGCAAATTGAAGCCTTTTTTCCGATTAGCCTCACTGACAAGTGGTTTTCTTAAGGCTACACAGCTGTTTAGTCCCAATCCCTTGAGTTCCCTTCGCATTGTGCGCGTGGAAATGCTCTTACTTTCACTATTAAACATAGCCGCGAGTTCTACTGTTGATTTTTCACTATATGATTTCACCAAACGTTTAAGTGATCGCTGATCACGATAATTCAAGATTTTTTTCCGACCACATTTCTTCCTCGAAGATGATGGTTCACCACTATCCTTCCAGGTTTTAATAATGCGTTGGACAGTTCTCAACCCAATTTTAGTAGTTTCAGCAATCTCCTTAGTTGTTTTCTTTGCTTGATGCAGGCCAATAATTTGACCCTTCTGAAACAGATTAACATCTTTTCCACGACCACAGGATATGTCTTCCGACATGGTTGTTTAAGAAATGAGAAGCTACTCACTGCATCAGTTAGAGTTAAATAACTTGTTGCCAGCTAAAACATATTAATCACTGCAGTAATTATCCAATGGAAGGCTCTTACCTATTTGCTTAGTTAAATCCAGGTGGTGACTTTTTTTTTGGCCAGGCAGTGTATCTTGAGCTGTTTCTAGCGGCTGTGGCCATACTCTAATTTAGGATTTTCACACATTTTTTTGCCGCTTCATCACAATCTATTCTGGCATGCAACCTGTTACATGTACAAAACGTTAACAGCTTTGACATTTGCAAATACTGAATGCCAAGTCTACTGCTGTTCATCTTGTTGAATATTGTTATTCTCTATTCAACTCGTGCGCGTTCACGAGCATCTTCTATAGCAGAATTCCCCAAATCACGGTCCCTGTGGTCCACTGCTGTTTTCCCACCCTTCCTTTATCTGGGAATTAGGTGTGTAGACACTCAGGCCAACTGCATTCATTGTTCAATTAACTACCTGGGATTCGTGGAACAGGTTTGAGGAACTCTTTTCTATGGCGTTACTAGTCTTCTTGTTCTCAATATATATGTTTTCCTAGTGCACAAGATCCAAATTTCCCCATGAATTCCAGATTTGAACGTGGCAGCATGTGGGGTGCTTGTGACGTCACCCCTGCCCCCAACGCAATGGACAGAGAAGAGTAAACTAACCCATAGAGTGAAAGTGCGCCTCGTGTGGCGACTTCGACTTCGAAAGGACAATCAGGCTACTTGACATTGGGGGGGAATAAATAAAACAGAAACTATTCAGCGACTAGTATTCCACACCCGACTGACATACAGCACACGTGGTTTTACATATACAACTATACCTATCCTTACATCTAACTGTTACTCCCACTGTAGATGTGGGATGATCATATCTTTCGTTAAAAGCCGCTTGAAGCGTAGCGCCGTGTTAACATTAAAGTTAGCCTAACTACTCGACTTTCTCGTATGGAAGGTATTATGCTCTCAATTAGAAGCTATAAGACTTTGACTTCACTTGCATAACGAAGATAATAAACTAGTAAGACAGCGGTAATAAGTGTAAATCATTCGAGAAAGGGAACAGTTATTTTAACAGCCATTTTACTGCAGAACCATTGCCTTGAATTCAAGCATTACATCTTCCTCGTTATTTTCGATATACAATCTCTCGCACATACAAGAAACGATGTTTTCACAGCCCCAATGTTGTAAGCTTACATTAGTTTCTGAAATAAATATTTCTACTGATTGCAACCGATATTGCTTTGCCACAAATCCCTTCCAGAAACGAACACTTAAAACTGCCAGTAAAGTACATTCTATTTTTTAGGTGCATTTCAAGATAATTTAAATACGATCCAAAATAGTCTTACCCTACGCTGTCGAGCGCTGTTATATTACAAGTTCCTTTCCTTCTTCGAGTTTTGAACTCAACTTCTGCTGTTCTGAGCTGGTGCGCGTCGTTGTTTGTATCCAATAACGGTGCCACTACAGACCGAGACGAAGCTACAATCTGGAAAGCAAATAAATCCTATCTAGATTGCATCCACATCTGACAATTTCCTCTCTTGAGTAACGTGGAAAGTAGCTAGTCCAGTGAACCTCCACTTTCAAATAAGAGAACTCCGCCCTAATGGTGCCAGTCTGCCAAGCACACACGCACACTACTGGTACACTTTCTTGAATAGTTTCTTAGTTCTCTGCGTGCGTTTTAACGTTGTTTCACCCTGCGTGCACTGCAGACACATCCTTGTGATAAGTGCTGTTTGCAAACAGAAGCACTACCAACACCCGCGCAGGCGACAACTTAACCACGTGGTTTTGTCTTCTTCGTGAAAAGCTATAGATTGATATCGTCATTCACGGTGACGTCTTTGAACATACGCTGTACTACGGCACCGAGCCTTCTTTCGGAAAATGATGTACTGTAACATTTTAAATGTTCTTATTGAAATCTATTTTTGCATGTATTTATGTATGAACTTATGAGCTGATAATTATTTAAAGCAATATTATTCTGTCACTTTCATTATTTAAATGTTCCCAGATGCACCACCAGATTGTGACACACACTAGGCCAGTTTCTGGCGCATCGATTCGGTATTTACAGGTGTACTATTGGCATTAAAGGCAACAGTTGACGCATTATACAGTACAGTACATGGTAAAAAAAAAATCAAAGGGGCGGTAACTGCTATACTGTACTTCCTCGGGAGAATGTAATGTGTGAGCAAATATTCATGAACATCGGACACGTTTTCGACAGAACAGAATAACCACCTTTGTAGAAAAAAAAGCCCAGCAAATATCAGCTGAAATCGCAATATTAGCAAGTACTAAATAGAGATAAACCTTGTGTGTGTACCAGTCTTTTAGTTTGCATGCTGAAAAGATACTGAAATGACCGAGATGTACCACTCACCAGCAATTTCCATCCTAAACATTTGTGTAGGTTATTTATTTATTTTTGGTGTGGGTAGTGCCAATAGGTGGAATTTAGCGCATTATTAAAACGAATGTCGGGTTAGAGAACATTTAAAAACAGACAACTTAAATTTGGTATCAGTTTATTGACATAATATAACCTCAGGACCATTTAACGTAGATTTGTATTACTTGTTTTCCTTCCTAATTTAAAACACTTCAACCGTGTGACCATTTTAATGGCTGGAGTAGCTACAAGATTAGCATCTGCCTTAGAAATTTTAAGAGCACGAGATTGTGAATTTGGAAAATATTTACATTCAATTAATGTGGTATTTCTCGATTTTTATTTGTTTATTTGGGATCGGTATAAAATACCAATGAACTGCAAACAACAAAAATGCTTGTTTACATAATGCGTTTACAATGCCAGAGATGCTGAAATGACCGAGATATATCACTCACTATTATTTTCCACCCTAAACTTCATTTGTGTATTTATTTATTAATTTATTTATTTTAGGTGTGGGTGGCAATAGGCGAAATTGGAACCATGTTCTTTATATTTGTGACGCCAGGACACTGAGTGGACAATTGTGGTTCCAGAAACATTCAAACCAATGTGCTGAATTAGTTTGACTACGGTTCAGTGTTTTGCACCTAACTGTAATACCCAAAATATGTACAAATGGAATTTATTGATGCATGTTTGTACTGTACATAATGTGCATAGTGGTTATTCTAATATCTTATCTTAAAGCCGAGTTATTGCTTAGATGGCACAATAGTACAAACTGTCTGACCACACCACTATCTATCTGATGACAGACATTTACAAGCAGCTCCGTATCTGTCCCATCTTAGGATCTCTGGTAATATTCTTGGATATAATATTCTACATTTTGGGAATTGGAGGCTGCCATGTTTAATGGAAGTTGTGACACTGTTGGGATTGCAGAGACATGGCTTGGTGCAGTGGACAGGGATGAATATAATGTAGAGGGGTACAAACTGATTAGAACAAGGGGTGTGGCCCTTTATGTGAAAGAAAATCTCAAAGTGCAGAAAATTCCAGGAATTAACCTCAGGGGAAATTAATTCTGGATCTGGTTTTGTGTTAATAATCCTAACAGAATTTGCAGCTCAGAGGTAATGGAACCAATTGGAACAAGTGATCATAGTGTAGTCATTTTAAAATATTTTCTGGCGAGTTATGAAAGATCAAAAGAGGCCCAGACCATCATGCTTCCTCCTCCATGTTTGGCAGTTGGTGTCACACACTGAGGAAACCATCCTTTCACCTACTCAATGGCCTACAAAAACCATTCAAATTTATAGATCTCAAATTTGGATTAATCGGTCCATAAGACCTTCTTCCAGTCTTCAGCAGTCCACTGGCGGTGCTTAATGGCCCAGGCAAGCCTCTTTTTCTTATTTTGCCATCTTAGCAATGGCTTTCGTATTGCCACTCGACCTGTCAAACCTGCAGCTCGAAGTCTTCTCTTCACAGTTGAAACTGAGACTTCCTTACTTCAACCTGTGTTAAGCTGTGTTTCTTCTGATTTTGATGTGGATTTGGGTCAGCCAGGCCTCTTCCTGGCAGTTTCCTCCAGTTTCCAAGTGCCTTTTGATGGTGTAGGAAACTACTCACTGCCAAAAAAATTACATTATTTTTCCGTTTTTGGTAACCTAAACTCTTTTTTTAACCTCTGGCAGTTTACCGCTTAGCTTTGGAACTGCTTAAATTTCAGTAAAAACTGGAAAATGGGGGTGTTCTAAAACTTTTGACCAGTAGTGTAGATTGGGTAAAATTTCTAGATTGCAAAACTGTGAATCGCAAAATGGAGTGCATTTAAAAGGGTTATTGTAGATGCACAGTGTAAATTCAAAAAAAGAAAAAATAAGATGAAAAATAAGTCTCTACAGTGGATGAATAAATCTTTATAGGAGATTTTGAGACAAAAGGAGGAACGAGTGTGAAGAAGACAATTCTCAGAGAAACAAAGCAAATTATTGTAATATGTGGGCTAAGGCTAAAAAGAAACAAGGGCAGCTAAAATGCACTTTTACAATTTCCCAAAATGCAAAAAGTAATCCTAAACAGTTTTTTCAATATTACAGTAGAAAGAGTAAAGATAAGAGGTTAAGTGCATTAAGAAAAGGGAAGGAGCTTTGCTTTATAAAGGGAAGGAGCTTTGCTTTATAATAATAAGGATATTGCTGATACCCAACCCAATTAATTTATTGAGAGCATTATAAAAGAATAGGTTATAAAAAGGCCTAATCATAGCCAATGTTTAGAATGTTTTAGAGGACATTGAGATAAGGATGGAGAAGTACAAGAGAAACTACAAAAACTTAAGACAAATAAGGCAGCAGGCCCCGATGGCATATATCCTAGAGTACTCAAGGATGTTGGGGAGATTATTTATTAACCACTGACTGATATTTCTATGCGAACACTGGAGAAACACCAGGTGACTGGAAGCAAGTTAGTATAATTCCAATATATAAGAAGGGTGACTGTACTGACCCAATGAACTACAGGTCTGGCATTTAAATGGCATCTCATGTAAACTACTAGAATTGTATGTAATATGTACTAGAATGTATTATTAGAGACAAATTGGAATTATTCCTGAAAAATAATAGTATGTTAAGGGATAAAGAACATGTTTTTTTTCAGAGGGAGATCATATCTAGTACTTCTTTGAGGAAGCTACAAAGTGTTTTGACTTGAACCAGGCTTATGATATTATATATTTGGTCTATCAAAAAGCATTTGACAAGGTAAAGCACAAGAGGTTCATTGTCAAAAGGAATTACAAGAGTTAATTAAGAGTCAGTTCATAATTGGCTGCAAGGTAGAATACAGAAGAGTAATGGTAGGAGGAGTCTTTTTTTGGTTTTAGTTCTTGCATTTTGTATTAGTTAAAGGTAAATGTTGCACTGATATGAGGAAGTATTTTTTTACACAGACAATTGTAAATGTATGAAACAGCTTGCCAGGTCATATAGTAGAGGCTGAAGCACTTGGGGTACTCAAGACCAGGCTTGATGCAATACTGGATATTCTTTAGACTAGAAAATTATGAGTGTAGATGGACCGAACAGCATGATCTCGTCATTCTTATGTTCTTATTTAACGGTCCTCTTAACTGAAAACTGAAATCCTTTCTCACAATCGCATTTTCTTCCTGAAGTTGTGCTGCCATCTTCAGGCAAAATACAACATTGCACTTCAGTAATTCCAATTTGTGATAAACACCACCAATCACATAAGTTATTTATAGGTTAGGCAAGACATTCCCACAATGTTGCTGTGCTGTTTCTGTTGCACTACAACATTACAGAAATATGTGTTCATATAGACAGAAACAAGACCTCCCAAGACCAAGTTTTGACCCTCTACTACTTTCCTTCCTGGATGGATTGTTCTACCATGAATAATTTTGCAGAGAAAAATATGTCATGTACCACAACACAGCCAAAAAATAGTCAACATGTTCTGTAAGATTTAAAAAAACATTTATTATAAAAGATCAATATTCTATCAAATTTCACAAGACCAGTTGAACATTGACAAAACACTGAGCTGTTGCCCCACCATGACAATAATGCATAGAAGGCATCTGCACGCTGTAATAAAAGTAATTTATTATTGCTAAATTGTTGCCAATGTTTCTGTTAGCAGACCTTCAACAAAGCATGGTTGCACTCAAGAAAGTCAGATGACCAAAATGCTGTCTGTTTTGTAACAATAATGTACAGTGATGTTTGTCATATACAGTACACAGGGTGTGGGAGTTATCTTCTATTAAGATTACACATCCTCACCAAGCATCTGTTGGTCACTGCACAATGTGCAAGCATTTTCGGTTCCAGACAGCATACACCGAGATGCTTAAGATAAATTTACTGTTGGATGTTAATGAAATGTTTGTAAGCAAACATTCTGATATTTTGTTATGATGGTTACATCACAACAAAATCATAACATGGCAAGAAAATATGCCAAAACACATAAAAAAGACAAAAATAAATATCCAGATTCCACAATATTTAGGTAATAATAAATACAAGGAATGGACAGAACACAATATGACTGTGTCCAGGAGGAAACAGGAAGCAGGAATGGGTGTGGCTTCAAGTGACAAAATGGGCCTGTGGCTTTGTACAAAGGGCTTCAGGGGGCAGCTGCCAATGTAACAGATTTGTCTCCAGATTCAACAAAATTGAGCGAAAAATGTAACATTTTTATCAAGGTGCTAAATAACATTCAAGTGGTTTAAAAAAAAAAAAATCATAACTTAATATCTCAGCATTAGCAGAATTGATATATACAGATATAATTTCTTCACATTTACTTTGACAATTTTGCCTAGATCAGACCTGGGGTAAGGGGCTAGGGCTGAGCTGGTGACTATCCATAATAGTTGGCAACATGGGCCATTATCCTGTCTGTCAATCTAAGAAAGTTGTTTGAATGTAAAAATCGGGTCTGGCACGCAAAGAGAGACAGAGTGAAAAAAGGGGGGGGGGGGCACTGAAAGGGACAGAGATAGGGAGCAAAAAGGCAGAGGGAAACTCTGAGACTATAGCCGGCCCTCTCTGTCATATATGCAATCTCCCTTCTGGAAATGGGCAGAAGCTGTGCTGTTTCTGCTTCTGCTTCATTTAACTGCTTAATTGAATGTGATGGAGGTTTTTTTACATTTTTACATTTTGTTTCTGATTTTATCCCATTTTCTCCCAATTTAGTAGCCAATTACACCCTCTATTATTCATGTCAATCCCCCTCGTATAGTGAGTTCGCTGCCGTAGCCATGACCGGTAGTGACCAGTAGTGACAAAGGTGAAGCATCATCTCCTTCAAGACGGCACTCGCTAGGCTGTCGACCATAACTCCGGTACTACAGAGCCACTCCTATGCGCAGCGAACTTCCTGTCGGCTTCCCTCCCCGTTCCCTGGGGCGGACAGCCAATTGCCACCCCGGTGGCACTCCCGGCCAGAGCAGACTCTGGCGCGGCCGGTGGAATCGGACCCCGGTCGCCGTGGCCAGCGTTGAACGTTGTAGCCAATAGACCACCCGGGAGGCCCGGTGATTGAGGTTTTTACACTCATCACACCCTACACCCCAGCCAGACCCCTCCACTCAGTCTACTCTGGCAAACTGACTGTCCCATCTCTCCGGGCGCCCAGCAGCCGCTCCTCCTGGTCTCGCCTCTTCTCTGTCCTGACCCCTTGATGGTGGAACGACCTTCCGCAATCGGTCAGGACCAGAATACAAAAATCAAGTAACTGTAATCACTTTGAAAACGATCTTCCGCAAGAGACTCAAAACCCACATTTTCAGACTCCACTACCACTGAATTCTGTACATCTATCCTATTGTCATCATCACTGCTGACTTGCTCAACACTTCTTGTGTCACTACCCTTTTCCTTCCCAGTGTTACAGGTATGGTATGCAGCTGCCTACAACGATGTCTATCACTGTATTACTGCACTGATCTCGTGCGCAAACTATGATTGTTCCTACCATGTATTAATGCACATCTTGTAAGTCGCTCTGGATAAGAGTGTCTGCTAAATGCTTAAAATTTAAATGTTTTTAATGCTTTGTTTTGCATTTTTTGCATCTTTCAATACATTAAAAAGATACACAAGTTAAAGTGCAGTCTGCTGATCTGGAGGTAGCCTGGCCCACACAGTGAGGAAGATGTATGCGTGCTTCGTGGGCCTTAGCAGATTGCAGACTAGGTTGAGGAGAAGTTGAGTCTCGGCTCCTCAGCCTGCAGTCTTTCGGCAACTTCATTAGTGACCCGGTTTTTCCAGAGCCTAAAACATACATGTACAGTAGAGGTGCTTTACATACTGACTGATAGTGGGGCAAAAACACCAGCAACTTATGACTGTTCATATAAACGGGCCATGTAAGAATATAGAATAAAAGAGTAAGGTAAATGCCACAGGTTTTTACATTTATATATTGAAGCCAATTTATTATAATTAAAAAACAATGTTTGACAAAACATAGACAAGCAGGTCAGACTGCTTCCCTCCTTCCCTGTGCGACTCTACCGCTAATTATGTGTTGCCCCACTCACTGCTGGCCAGTCAGCACTAGCAAGGTCTAGATTTTATACCATGACCATGGGGCTCATTCAAGCATTAGAACAGTGCCTTAACAGAATGAACCACTCAGCAGCCCCAGGAGCCATTTTTTATTTTTCTTCCAATTTGGAATGTCCAATTGTTTTACTAGGCTGGTGCATTACCCGTAAATATATATATATATATATATATATATATATATAAAACATTCAAAAATGGGTCAAACTCATAAAGCAAACAAAGGAGAAGTCTTTTCATATTTTCAAAAGTGTTTTTGTTTTTTTATTGTTTTTATATATCATAGAGAAGGAGAAAATAGGCCATCATCTGTGTCCCTTTTGAGAATTTGAAAAGACTTTGTTTGCTTTATGAATGTGACCCAAATTTAAATGTTATTTCCGGGCTGGCCTCATTGATGCAACCTCCTCTGTCCCTCTAAGGCATGTATTGCCAGCGGCATGCTTCTTTTCACTCTGCAGTCCAACAGCTGAGCTTGTCCAGTCATTGCATGGGAGGATAAAACTCAATGCACAGTACAGGCAGACCAGAGGTTTTGATGAGACATGGACAACCCCACTGACAAAATCTCACCCTCCCTGGCCGATGCTACGACCAATTATGTTTACCTGACGACTTCAACGGATGGACAGGATCGGAGGCTTTTAGCGAGCTTCTCTGCTCCCACTGAGCTGATCTTATTACACTCCAAACTGTAAACAGACACAAGACCAAATTTCTGTGCTATTCATAGCGCAAACCACAAAACACATATTGTGCTACTATAATAGTCCAAATAATAAATCTGAGATTATATTACACAGCAACCCACACAACAGAGATCATATTTCATTCCAAATAGCAAAAGGCAGGGATCCGAGCTGGTAAGCTGTCTGAAAGATTAATTCACAGGTAATTTGCACTGCCATCAGTAAAGGTTTTGGAGAAAAGGAAAGATTCTTCTGTGAATGGCGTTAGTAGTGGCAAGAGGAGTTTAGCGGACAGGTCGGAACTCACTCCAGAGATTTCAGCTTCTGACATTGAGGCAGAACCTGTGCCAACTTCACTGCCACCGCGTCCTCACAGTCATTCCAGGCCAGACTGAGAGAGAGAGAGAGAGAGAGAGAGAGGAAGGTGGCAATGAGTTAGAAAATTAATCTTAACAACGTGTTTTTAAATCTCGAACAATCCCAACATCTGGACTAGGAAATTAGACATCAGCATGAAACAATGTATTTACTACCCATCAAGTCTCCTCAACAAGGCCTCCCGCGTGGTCCAGTGGTTACAACGTCCGACGCTGGCCACGGAGACCGGGGTTCAATTCCCCGTCTCGCCAAGTGTCGGCTTTGGCCGGGAGTGCCACCAGGGGGCGGCGATTGGCTGTCCGCCCCAGGGAGGGGGGAGGGAAGCCGACGTGACGTTCGCTGCGTATAAGAGTGGCCCTGTAAGTACCGGGGTTCGGTCGACGGCTTGGCGAGTGACGTCTCGGAAGAGGCGTCACTTCGCGCTACTCACTACCGGTCGCAGGACTACGGCAGCGAACTCACAACTAGGGGATTGACGTAAAAATAGCGGGTCTAATTGGCTACCAAATTGGGAGAAAATGGGATAAAATCAGAAACAAATAAAAAAGAAAAAGAAAAAAAAGTCTCCTCAACAAAGCAGTCAACACATGAAATAGCAAATCAAAAAGAGAAGAAGCAAGCATTTGTACAACATTCTGCATTGTGATGTCATGCAGCCTCAGACTGCGCCTGCAATGTGTCTGCACCCACCTGACTTCCTCTACACAGACACAGTGTCCCAGGGAGGCAGCCAGTCCAGTCAGCTCCGGGGTCCCGATCTTGACCAGGCTGCGAAGCAGATGCAGCACAGTTTCACGCTGCACAGTCGAATGCGCAGCAGAGAGAGAGTGGCTACAGGTCTCCTCCGGGTACGTATAAATGTGCACACACACACACACACACACACACACACGCACATCTGCACAGACACACTGCATCGCACGCATTTAGCACCTTCTGTACATTGACCACTTTCCACTGTCAGTTTGCTTAGTGGATAGTCTCAGTGCACATGCCAGTGCACATGCCATATGTCAAGTAATTGAGCTGAAGGAGTGCACAAACAGCATGTGCTTGAATCCACAATTTTGCTCCAACCGCTGATCTGGTCTTAATTGGCCCAATCATGTACTCAGTTTGACTTTTTCCCCCCCTTTTAATACAATGCATTATAAATGAACGATTGCATATGTGCCCTATACTCACATAATCTGCAGTGCATTCTGGGAAATGCACAGGTGTAATAGGTACATACAGTAGCTTAGCTTATAAATTAATTGGATCAGTTAAGCTGTGGTTTAGTGGTCGGACCAGACCCAGCAAACCCACACACCCCTGCTGTGGTACATAGCTTTGGAACACAGACTTACTGCAGAACTCTGAGTCGGGTGAGCATGGGAAGAACTAGACCCAGCTTGGTCGCACTGGCAACTAGGCTGTTACTGGAGAGACTGGGAGACAAGTGGAGGGTTAGGGTAGAAAGACAAAACCATGTGGGTTTGACACAGCTGCTCTGGTAGCTCTGGAGGGGAGATGGATTCTGCACTGGAAAGGGCAGAGTTAGAAATGAATATAAACAAATAAGCCAGTAAACCAATCCAATCCAAAACTGTAATTTGTCAGAGTGTAGAGTAAATAAAGAGCAAGGGACTTGAAGTCATAGCCTACTGGTTAGAATGCATGAACATGTAAAGTATCAGGTTTCACGGTGCTGTTCAACAGTGTATGACAGTAGGTTGTTGGTTTGGTTCTCACATGATTTCTTCCAGGGCAGTGCAGTGGCCCAGGGCTTCCACCAGCATCTCCCCTCCCACATCACTCATGCAGTTCTCTGACAGGCTGGGGGAAAGGGGGGGGGGAGAGGGACAGGGGACTGACTTAAACAGAGCATTAAAATTGAAACAAAAAGCTCAAATACAAACATTCACCTACGATAAGAATCCTTACCTACATTTATCCAAGAAGAATTACAGGTGGCAGGTGGGTCTAGGCTTAGTGGCTTTGTTGTTTAGTGTCTGACACTGGGAGGTTTTGAGTTCAATACCTACCAAAGTTATTGGTTCAGTCCCCACTAAAGTTACGTCAATGAAAAATGGTACTCATTGCCTGTCTGCTGCCCACTCAGTACTGCAAAGACTGAGTGGAGTAAGGCCAGACTGGTGATCACGCAGGGTGAACCAGTTTAAGCTCAGAAACTGTGATTCACTCACACCCAGACACTACTTCTAATAAAACAGATCTACTCCCACACATGCTAATACTCAGGAGTGATTGTACAGAGAGCGACAAATTCAAACACAGGCTGGGCCCCCAGGTGTGTCACCCGTTCTCTGCTGACCACGCCCCTTGGTCATACCTGATCCTCCTGAGCCTCTGCCAAGAGCGGAGGTGTCTGACCAGCTCTTGGACCCCGCAGTCACCCATCCGAACTTCATCCAGTCTGCAGGACACCAGGAAAGATGACAGGGGGTCATTGGAGTCACATCAATGCATATGAGAATCCTGATCCATGGGAAATGCTCACTCCAGGTTTTTTTCTACAACCAGCTCAATCCTTACCAGCTCCCTATGCTGTGATGCTGGTTGCCTTGTTTAAAGTGTGTCTGTACAAATGTAAATTGGGGTGTGGGCGAGTGGCACCATAGCGTCACCCAAGGAGGGCAAACCTTGATAGGCAAAGCAACCCCCACCTCGTCACTCACTAGTGGCTTTGTGAGCTGCACCAGCTGTCAGAAAGCAGAGTGTGAAAGAAGCAGCCGGTTGACTGTTGGTGGGTATGGCACATGCTAGAGCGTAGCTCTCTCTAATTGACCGATGTTGCAGTGATGGAATGGGCCTACAGCTGCAACTGTGCATTCGAAATTGGGGTGAGAAACGTGTAAACATTTTGGCGTGTAAACAATTAGGCAATTAGACAAGCCTTCAAAAACAACTTAAGGTGTACCACTCTGTTGTGTATCTGTACTACAGGTAAAACCTGGAGTGGATCAGTTGCAGGAGCAAGCGTGTGTATGAGGACACCGGTCTGGATGGCACTTACTCGATCTCCTCCATCTGCTGGAACCCCTCCAGAGACTGCAGCAGATCCATTATGGCCCCGCCCCCTTGCTCTGAGCTGCCTGTTGTCATGGTGATCTTATTCAAACTGGGGATCAAATACACAGCATGGAAACATTTTTTTTTTTTTAAAGCCTCAATGAGGAAACAACATTTTCATTACTCTGAATCATAAAGCCTCATAACGTTAAATGGTTCAAGAATCTTATGGTCAGATGAAACTCATGAGACCATGTGCTGCATAGACCAACACAACAATACACAACAACCAGAGAGTCAAAAGGATCAACACCACAACAGAGTTAAAATAACATGATGTGGAGGGCGTCGGTCTCAGCCACGTGGGAGTGGCATGGTTGCCTGTGTTACATGTGGAGGAGGCCTTTGGAGCAGGGAGACTTTCCGGGGGCAGGTTTGGTACTCTCACAGGGTGTAAGAGTGAACTGTCGCCCAGAAGGTTGCTCCAAAGGCCATCATTGATTTAATTATTATTTAATTGGTGTCAGTCAATTGATATGGAAGTCAATTGGCTGATTGGGTGTCTGTGTGAGAATGCGAGTGAATGATTGTGATTGGGTGATTGCCTCACGAGCGTCTCAGTATGCATGGGTGGGAAGCACTTGAAAGGTCATTGGATATGTGTGTGTCTGGGGAGGTTCCAGGGGAACTCCGGATGAAGAGGCGCGGTGTCCCGTAAGTTATGATTATTTTAGTTTGTTATTTTAGTTCGTTGTTTTATGACCTGTGACCGGCAGTGACAAAGGCGAAGCATCGTCTCGACGGCACTCATGCTGTGCACCCCAGAATCACTCCTGTGCGCAGCGAACAGTGTCGGCTTCCCTCCCCCCTCCCTGGGGCGGATAGCCAATTGCGGCCCCCGGTGGCACTCCCCGCCAGAGCCAACTCGACGGGGATTCGAAGCCCGGTCGCCATGGCCAGGGTCGGACGTTGAAACCACTAGACCACCTGGGAAGCCGTGATTCTCTGATTTTAATAAATCATAGGCAGTGTCCCAAATTGCATACTTGCATTCTATCTAGTGCGTCTACAAAGTACGGAAGTAAACGGTCATGTGATCAAGTGCGTCCCAAACTCAAGTATACAACTTTGCAAGTAGACGACGAATTTCCCGGAAGTTCCCTTTTTGTACTTATGTATTATGTAGTATGCATGGATGTACGCTTGTGCTTACTTAACGTTCTGAGTAGTCATTGCGGTTCTGCACTAAAGGCGAATAAGTATTTATCAGTCTGCAAGAAAATGGAAGGTGACAGGACAAGGCGGGAGGACTATTTATGTTTTTATTATGTATTTATTCTATAGTTTCATGCAATTAGTCGATATTATTCACGATTAGATATTTCGCTATGCACTAACTTCTGCATATGAATGTAGCTAGCTAGTGATTTAACGTTATTTTTGTCACAAATGAACGAACTAGCCTGCTAGTTAGCTAACTGTAGCGGAGTTGTAACTTCTCTAACATAGCCAGCTAGCTGACATTCTGACGCAACATAGTTATGTATCAGATGTAACGTTGACCAAATTACTATCTATCTGGCAATGACAGTTGACTGAAGCCAACAAGTGTCACAAGCAAGAAGTTACTTACCATGAATAAATAAAACTCAGTAGGCCTACATGTTGTAATATCATTGACTTTATTGTTGACATTGGGTAACAGTCTTGTTTACTTACTATGTTAACCAATATCAGCAACCTTTCACCACACAACCCTATAATAAGCTCACGGGCAACTATCACCAACACCATTGTTTCAATGTAACCTGTGCCGGATGTATTTCTTGCTAAGGTCAGAAGAGTGGTGACGTCTAAGTACAAGTGCGTTTCAAATGTAACGGATTTTAAGCGTTCTGTGTTCTTGCACTCTCGGCAGAGCATTCTTTTGAGTGTACTTGGAAGTGCGTTCTTACAAGTACACGAGAACGCAGGATGCAAGTATGCAATTTGGGACACAGCCATTGTGTTTTCATATGCATATGTCATTTGATTGGTTCATATGAGTCAGTCAGTGATTTTTGATTGACCGCACATAGAAGCTCCATCCGTTATGGGGTCCATGAAACCTCACTCTGCCATCACTCCTGAAGCCCACTGTGTCGCATGTGCTTGGAATAAGTGCAATGTTATGGTGCATTACCAAACTGTACTCACATCAGTCTCCTGAGAGAAGCCATGCTCCGGAGTCCAGTAGCCAGGTACATTATCCCCTCAGCATCCAGTTTAACAGAGTCCAGGCTTGCACCAGGAAACAGGGGCATGGGGTCACAAAACACCAACACCCAATCCAACAGGACAAGGAAAAAAGCCAAAGTGTCCATAGAAAGACACTAGCATGCTACAGCCGATCTTCTCCCCCCTAGCTAGCTACCTGCACCTGCACCGGCAACACTGCAGCTGAAAGTGTGCTCTCTTATCTGACACACTTTCCCATGAACCAGGAACTTTTTCCACAAAAAAGTCCACGCAGCATACAACAGGAGAGCAAGGGTCAATCGGTAAGTAAATCACAATGGGCCAAACCTGCCTTCTGAGTAAATCAAACACAAAAATGTTGGAAGCACATAAATGCATGTTCTCAATTACCCCACCTTAAGTAATTATAGGATTGGCTGGAATTTTTTTTTGCATACACAGGAGAGCTTGGGAAAGCCTGGTCAAGGCTATAGGTCTCAGCGGAGCGGTTTGTGATTTTAAGAACAGGGAGCAGTACAGAAGCCACACTAGAGGGTCTCTGTGAAGTTAAAAGGGATCACAAATGAAAAAAAACAAGACAATCGAAAACCAACAACCAAACAATGCGCCTCACCTAATGTCCTCCAGAGATGCACACTGGCCCAGCCCCCGGACCAGGTCATGTGACCCTGCCGCAGTGAGGATAGAGCAGCAGGACAGACTGAGAGAGAGGGAAAATAAAATGGTACAATCAGTGGGCATGTCTCCTGTCTTTGGCGGAATGGGAGGTCTCTGAGATACTGCAAGTCGCTTTGGATAAAAGCGTCTGCTAAATGGCATTATATAATAATAATAATATAATATAGATAGAAGGGAACGGAGCTTACTCGATGGCTCGGAGGTGCTGAAGTTTGGGCAGGGTCCGCGCCAGTGCAGTGGCACCTTCATCATTGATCACGTGATGAGCCAAGCTGGAAGAGAAGAAGGGAGGGGGCCAGAGAGCAGGGTTGGACAAGGTATGTGCTTTCAACCACAGATGCCCCTAGATAATGATGTCTTTCCCTCAGACTTGCATGCCAACATCACCTTAAACCCTGTTCCAACATCAGCAAGTTGAGCTGTCTTCATCACTGTAGCTCCTGCCAAACGTACGCCAACAATCACCCCTGACTTTTCCCATCTTTATTTACATATTTTACCCTACAACTTCTAAGCGGAAAAAAAATCTAAATTTCTGAACATTAAGTAAAAATGTTAAAAAACTAGAATAACTTGGCTTGATAAGTCTACACCCCACTGAGTTAATACTTGGTAGAAGAACCCTTTGCTTGAATTACAGCCATGAGTCTGTTTGGACATGTCTATACCGGCTTTACACACCTAGATTGGGCAACGTTTGCTCATTCTTCCATACAGAATTGTTCAAGCTCATTCAGATTGCGTGTGGACCGTCGATGGAGTGCGCTCTTCAAGTCATTCCACAGGTTTTCAATAGGATTTAGGTCAGGGCTCTGACTAGGCCACCCAAGGACATTCACCCTTTTGTTTTTTAGGCACTCCACTGTTGCTTTAGCTGTATGCTTTGGGTTGTTGTCATGCAGAAAGGTGAACCTTCTTCCCAATTTCAACTTTCTTTCTCAAGATTTTTTCTGTATTTTGCTCCATCCATTTTCCCTTCTATCCTAACAATTGCCCCAATTCCTGCTGATGAGAAACACCCCCATAACAAAATGCTGCCACCACCATGCTTTACAGTAGGGATGGTGTTCTTTGGGTGATGTGCTGTATTGGGTTTTTGCCAAACGTTTTATATTAAAGCCAAAAATGTATATCTTGGTTTCATCTGACCACAACACTTTTTGCCACACAGCTTCAGAATCTTCAGTGTTTTTTTGCATACCTCAAACGGGACTGAATGTGGATTTCTTTTTAATAGTGGTTTCCTTCTTGCCACCCTACCATACAGACCAGAATGGACAGCCTGATCTAGGCAAGGTCCTGGTGGTGCCAGTTAGCCAATTCCCCCCTCTATTTATTTTGATTTACCCTCCCCACTCGAGTCCGGTGCTTGTCTCTACAAGGCAAGCTAATTCTCAGAGGGCAGCGAATTCTGCTTCCTTCGAGACGGAATTTACCCGCTCACTTTCTGGAGACTCTTTTGACATGCTTCACAGCAGACTTGAGCCGGCTGCAAAAAATAACCAGCTTTTGCAAAGGAAATGTCCTTTTTCAAGATTAAAGCACCTGTAGTATCAACGAGAACACATAGAGGACCATATTAATTATGTTAATATCAGTATTAATTGTTACAAGACCAAAACAACTCACACTGTGTATTATAAGTGTCCATGTATTACAACTTAAATGAAAAATAAGATGTCACAACATTTTGAAGAAATGAAAGGCAATGGGGTGCAAACAAAATGTTTATAGATATTTCAATTTCATACTATCCTTTCTCAAACAAACACTTTTTTTGTATTTGTATCAGTGATTTATGACTTTCTTTTTTTATTTTTGTTTCAGATATTTCCAGTTTTTCTCTCAATTTAGTGGCCAATTATACCGTCTATTTATTTTAATTCGACCTCCCCCACGAACTCGCCGGTCTGGCACAGACCGCGACCGCAATAGGTTGTGTTAGGTTGTGAACTGCAGCTCTGTGTTAGACCGCTACGCTATCCAAGGCCCATGACATTCTTGAATAACAACTACCACATGAGTAAAGATTTTGTGCTAGTTATATATATACATAGTACTAAAGCATGGACAAAGTAATTCTCCTTGACACAGTGACTTAGTAACTCTTGACATTTCCCTCTGTGTCTGTCAGTGTTGTGTGCTTGATTCTCGTTAGATGGTGTAAGTGGCCGAACCTCAGACTCTCCAGGCTGTGGCACTGCGACAGGCCCTGTGTCAGAATCTTTACTCCAACCTCAGATGTCTGCTTCGATTCCAGCCTGGAAGCAAAACCACCCCCCCCAAAAAAAGCCCAAATCACAATATTAGCAAAACTTATCTACCTGCCATCTATTTAGCTGACAGTTTTTAGTCTGGCTGGATGATTCTGTTTGATTAAGCATTGACCTGCCATTGTCTGATCAAGAGGCAGTTACTGCCTAGCATAAGAACATCTCACCTGAGTCTCCTGAGATTGGCTAAAGCTGGGAGGGTAGAGGAAAGAAACTCCGCCCCTTCCCTACTGATGCTGTTGTGGGACAAACTAAAGGCGATGAAGAGAGAAAAAATCTATTTATTATAATTATAATTAAGTGAAACTCACACAAATACACACACATAGACACACACACACACACACACACACACACACACACACACACACACACACACACACACACACACACACACACACACACACACACACACACAACACACACACACACACACACACACACACACACACACACACACACAAACACCCATGAGTGCACTTACTCTAGTTCCTGCAGCAGTGGGCATTTTTGCTTGATGAAGTGTAGAAAGTGGAGATGCTGACCCCGAAGAGCGCAGTCCACCAGGCTGCAGGACAGGACAAGGGTGAAACGTGCCATTGTGACACAAACATGGACGAGAAATTCTCTTAAAGGGGGTGGCTTATGACTCTTTTTACACCTAAGATAACATCAGATCTGAATGCCTTGAGAAATACAATATGAGTCATACATATACTAAAAAAGTAAACTCAGTGATGAAAAGCAAAGTTTTTATAAGGACATAAGGTTTTATAAGGACAATTTGGTTTTAATAAGGACATAAGAACATAAGAATACATAATGACAACAACGGGCCGTTCAGCCCATCTAGGCTCGTCATGTCCTAAGAGTATCTAGTACTGCATCTAGCCTGGACTTGAATAGCCCGAGTGTTTCTGCCTCTACTACCTGACCTGGCAAGCTGTAACATGCATTGACAACTCTCTGTGTAAAGAAAAACGTCCTAATATTCATGCAGAATTTGCCTTTAACTCATTTCCACCTGTGGCCTCTTGTTCTGCTAACTGAACTTATCTTTAAAAATCTTTGGTAGTTCACTTTGTTATTCCCTTTTAGGAATTGAAAAGCCTCAATCAAATCCCCCCTAAGTCTACATTTGCTAAGCTTAAATAGATTGAGTGCCTTAAGTCTATCCTCATAACTTTCATACCAGTTGTAATGACGTAACTAGTAAATGCCAGAAGAGATTTGGACTTTTAGAACCAGAGGCATTTGCGGTGAAAATGTTTGGCATAATGTTTATAAAAGTATTTCCTCTGAAATATATATGGAAAGGGTCATTATTCTTCTGTTTTCTGTGTCTTTTCTTTGAACATAATTACTGAAAATTGCTGATTTTCATGAGCCACCCTCTGTAGGTCTATACTGTGACATGAATTGTGACAGTACTTAAGAACATAAGAATGCTTGATGATGAGTACATGCTCGTCTACTAGCACTGTGTCAAGCCTGGTTTGGAACACCCCAATGGCCTCTGCTTCTACTGCATGATCTAGCAATCAGTTCCAGGTCACAGAAACAGAGACCCTTCTGCTTCGGTACAGATTACAATGTGACAGGATTTATATACAGATTATAATGTGACAGAACTTCTGCACAGATCACAATGTGACCAGACTTCTGCTGCATAGATTGTGGTGGGACAGGACTTTTCTGAAACCCTAACTCTTACCCAATGGATTTCACCAGAGACAGGGTTGAAGTTGCCATCATGGAGTAATCTCTGGAGAACAAAGCAAAACAGAACAGGAACCATCTGTTCACACATCTCACTAAGGGTATTCTCCATTAATCCAGGAAGCTACAGAAGAGCAAGGGGACAGCCCATAGCCATAGCACACCTCAAATTAATCGTAAGCACTCCTAACAATACAGTAGCAGAGTGATGGTGTATAACAGCAAGGGCAATCTATAACTTTAACACAACCCAATATAACACAACCCAATATAATTCAACAGCTATGGCATTGCAATACACCTCAATATAATCCTAAACACACCTCAACACAGACAGGGCACATCTCAATATAACACTAATCACTCCTCACAATACAGTGGCTACATCATGGCGTATAACCGCAAGAACATTTACATTTATTTATTTAGCTTTTGGTCTGGATGAGTATTGCACACAATAAGGTTTGAACACTGTCTATACCGGGAACACATCTCAATATACTCCTAAACTCTCCTCAATATAGCTACGGCACAGTTTATAACTGTGATACCCCTCAATACATTATATTTACATTACATTTTAGGCATTTAGCAGACGCTCTTATCCAGTGCGACTTACACAGTTTACATACAATCCATTTATACAGCTGGATATTTTACTGAAGCAATTCAGGTTAAGTGCCTTGCTCAAGGGTACAACAGCAGTGCCCCACATGGGAATTGCACCTGCAACCTCTGAGTTACAAGCCCAGCTCCCTAACCATTATACTACACTGCCAGCCTCAATATGAGCCTAAACCTCACCGCACCTCATGACATCTTTGACCACATACGCCTGTAACACACTTTCCTGCAGCAAGCCACTGTTTCACATATGTGGTTAACCCTTGCCTACAGCTGTTACTCCTCTCTAAACTCTGCAGTGTGGTAAATGTAGGTCACCCACTGCGGGGGAGAGAGATTAGTATTTTACCTGGAAGCATCCTTGTCCAGCGTGATGCTTACAGTACTTTTATTTGCTCTGCAAGAAAATAAAGAAACCATTTGTTTCATGATTGACCATTTTAAATTTGTTTCTGATAAATTTCCTCTGATGAGGCAGTCTGAAAAATTAGGTGGACAGCAGAGAGACAGGAAGAGGCAGCTGGCAGGGTAAGCCTTGGAGGACATGCTCTCCTGAATCGGCAGAGGACATTGCAGCAAACAGAGGAAAAAACGAAAACATTTTTAATAATAAGTTAATCCAACCACAAGGTGTCACTGTCGTCACTGTCACTGATTCTGAATACAGCCACCAAGCCGCTTTTCCTTTACAGATTACTGTGAAGTACGGGAATGTATTGGAAAGTATGCTCATTATTTCCATCGGAAATTCAACAGATTTCTTTATCCACCCCAGCACTCAAGCACATAATTATCTAATGAGGGCTTTCTTTGTCCCAGTTTAGCCGCACATTCCAGATCAGATTGTTTGTAATTTGAAGCCATGCTGAAATGTAGCCTCCATGACCAGGATTAGGCGCTCGTGTTCAGAGTTATGGTCAGAGAAAGCCAACGATGTCATCAGCAGGTGACGGATGTGTCAGACCCACCTGATCTTTCTTATGTTGGAGTTCAGTTCAAGGCAGCGAGAGACGAGCTGAACTGCCGCTTCCTCTCTGATCCAGGGTTCCTCAACCCTGCCAGGACGATACACTATTACACCACTGTGACATCATCACCTATTCCCAATGACATCATCACCCTTTCTGAATCCACCATTGTCCACTCATACATAATCACCCTGTTACGCTCAAACCTAACAGGACAGTGCTGATTATACTGACTCATCAAATGTCTTGCAGGTTTGTCCTTATAATACATCTCATCTCATCTCATCTTCAGCCGCTTATTCCTAGTTAGGGTCGCGGGGGGGCTGGAGCCTATCCCAGCATGCATTGGGGCGAGAGGCAGGAATACACCCTGGACAGGTCGCCAATCCATCGCAGGGCACTACATACACCATTCACTCACACACTCATACCTACGGGCAATTTAGACTCTCCAATTAGCCTAACGTGCATGTCTTTGGACTGTGGGAAGAAACCGGAGTACCAGAGGAAACCCACGCGGACACGGGGAGAACATGCAAACTCCACACAGAAAGGCCCCCGGCCTGGATTCGAACCCGAGACCTTCTTGCTGTGAGGCGACAGTGCTATCCACTGCACCACCGTGCCGCCTCTCCTTATAATACCAAACATTCAATTTGATACAGTATAAAATAGCAAGTGGTCACCAAGAGAAAACAAACCTGGTCCCACACTCAAATGCTCACTCCCCCCACAACCTCCCCCAAAAAAAAACCCCCACCCACATCACCCTGTCTCCAGGACCCCAACCTCATCCTTGCAAATTCAGTGGAAGAGTAGCCCCTTGGTAAGCCTTTTCCCCACCCTTAAAAAAGTCACTGGGGCCTCACCCCCCTGGGACACTTGAACCATGCCCTCACCTGATTTCCAGCTGGTTGGTTGGACAGCCCAGTTCCTTCAGCAGGTCCTCAATCACCTGGGCCCTCAGTCCGTTCTTTCTAATCCTGTGATGACACACCTGACTGTGTCACACCACACCCTCATTCAAACCATCAGTCAGTGAGTTTCACAGCACACAGTGTAAATTGGCCTCAGGGCACATCACAGAACAAGTGAAAACACAATCCGTGTGTGGGCGAAACTGTGCGTAACATGTTGGTCAGGACCCCCTGGTGTTTGTGAGTGAGCATGTGTGTGTGAGTAAATGTGCTTGTGAGTGTCTGGGCCTGTGTGTGTGTGTGTGTGTGTGTGTGTGTGTGTGTGTGTGTGTGTGTGTGTGTGTGTGTGTGTGTGTGTGTGTGTGTGTGTGTGTGTGTGTGTGTGTGTGTGTGTGTGTGTGTGTGTGTGTGTGTGTGTGTGTGTATATGTGTGTGTGTGTGTGTGTGTGTGTGTGTGTGTGTGTGTGTGTGTGTGTGTGTTTGTGTGTATATACAGTGGGGTATGTGTACACGTGCATGGGAGTACACTAACCCCAGTATCTGCAGAGAGGGCAGTCTGGCCAGGGATCGCTGCAGAATCTGGAGCCCCTCATTCTGCAGAGTGTTACAGCACAACCTGGGCCAGAATTTTACCATCATTACCATTACCAACATCAGCACTGTCATTAACACTGTAATTATCATCACAATCTTCATCATCATCATCATCATCATCATCATCAACACTGTCATCAATGCGGTCACCACAACCATGATAGATTTAACATAGTTAATTTCTCATTCATACTCACTCTAATCTGACCAACCGGGGGCAGTTTTGGAGTATATCAGACAGTTTCTGAAGATGGACAGTTCTTAAGTAGCACTCTCTGAGACTAAAGGGTGTGAGTGAGAAAGAGAGAACAAGAGAGAGGGGGTGCGGGAGAAAAAGGAATAAACTTGAAGATAAACATAAAGTGTCTTAATAGGGAGTTGGGCTGCCACGAGCTGCCAGAACAGCTTCAATGTGCCTTGGCATGGATTCAGCAAGTGTCTGGAACTCTATTGGCGGAAAGCAACAGCATTCTTCAAAGGGAAGTGTTCAATTTGGTCATGAGATCTGGTGACTGACACGGCCATATCATAGTTTACATCGTTTTCATGCTCATCAAATCATTCAGTGACCACTCGTGGCCTGTGGATGGGTTATTGTCATCCTGGAAGAGGTCAGTCCCATCAGGATAGAAATGCTTCCCCATAGGATGAAGGTGACCACCAGGGTACAAAAGGACCAATGGCTCTTGGGGGGTCTCCCAGATTTTCAATAATGTGCAAGCACATGCACACGCACGTATATGCGCACACATGCACACATTTGTTTGTTTCTCTCATGACTATATGGCTACATTGAAACAAATTATCATTTTCTTGAAATTTAACTGGTTTATTAGTCAAGCAGATAGGTCTAAACCACAGGTGTCAAACTCATTCCATCGAGGGCCGAGTGTATGCAGGTTTTTGTTGCAACCAATGCACTACACCAGGTGATTTCACTAATTAGCTCACTTGTTCAATGAATGAGGGAACCTAATTGAAATCACCTGGTGTAATGCATTGGTTAGAACAGAAACCTGCACACACTTGGCCCTCGATGGAATGAGTTTGACACCCCTGGAGTTGAACCAGGATTTTATGCCATTCAAATAAAAACAGGCTGGGCTGAGCAAGGTTGGGCTGACCACCTGACCTGAGCTGAGGAAGGCTGGCCAGGGGCTCTATAGTTTAGGTATAATAACGTTAGCAACCGGCAACGTTAGTGACTTGCATCATGAGTGTTAGCTGACCTAGCTATCTTGTACCAGGGGTGCTCAAGTTCGGTCCTGGAGATCTACTGGCCGTGCAGGCTTTTGTTCCAGCCCTTCACTAACACACCTGATTGAACATTCATTGCCTTGACGAGCAGTTGATTAATGGAATCAGGTGTGTTAGTGAAGTGATTAATGGAATCAGGTGTGTTAGTGCTGGGCTGAAACAAAAGCCTGCATGCCCAGTAGATCTCCAGGACCGAACTTGGGCACCCCTGTTGTAAACATTCTGCAAAAACATAGCAAAATAAAATTCCAGAAATCACACAAACCAATATAACCCTGATTATTTCTATCACCGACTGGCCAGGTCTATGGCTGTGACCCATCTTTGTATAATATGGTGAAACCCTTCAAACTACATGGACCACTGAATATTTGGCTACTTCCTGGGAGCAAATTGTAGTATTAAACCCCTCAACTTTTCATAAAAATTAGAGAAATCATATTATACGTGACACGCTGGTGTAGCGCCTTTGCACTGAGTTAGCATGGCTACTTTCTACTTAATTTGATTTTAAACCTTTGATTTCTAAAACAGGCTGGCTTGTTATCAGGAATGTATCTTTACACTACAAATATTCCAACACAAACCTAAATTTGAAATAAAGTTAAAACGATGGACTATAGTCTTCTCATGCTGACAGGAAGAAGAAAACATTTCGGCTGAGACCAGTTTGTTTTTTAACTGAGGAAAAAGAAATCCCTTAACCGTCACTACAAATATTCCAACACAAACCCCCTAAATTTGAAATAACGCTAGCCTTAAAACGATTTGAGAAACACTGGGCTATAGTAAGTTGACCAAGTCTGCATAGCTGACCATAATTTAACAATGAACGCTAGCTGCCATTTGAATGCCCTTAAGTTACTCAAGTGTTTCCTTTATATTAGCAGTTACCTGTATAGCAGGGTGGCCAACTTTGGTCCTGTAGAGCCACAGGGTATGCTGGTTTTTGTTTTCACCTTAAAATCAGTGACCAATTTAGAAAAAGACAGCAAGAAACCAGGTGAAGCATGTTAAACTGTGTAATCAACTGCTTGAATGATCAATGAAGTGCTGAATAGCAACAAAAACCAGCAGACCCTGTGGCTCTCCAGAAACAGTGGATATATCCCATGGGATAGGCCATATAATAACAAAGTCAGTTTTATTTGCTAGTTCTGTGATCCAGTTATTACATCAATTGGAAAAGGAATAAAATACTAAATAATACCACACACAACCAATATCTCTCTCAACAGATGAAAAGTTTCTCCTCCAGGGGAGTTCCCTGATCCTACCTGAGTGCTTTGCCATTGTCCTCGTCCTGTATAAACCGGATGAGGTACTTCTCCTCCATCCCTAGACTACAAGAGAAAAAGGGAGAAGACCACGTGTCACTAAAACAGCGTCTCTTTGACCACCTGGGCTGTCGTCCCACAGCACAGATGAGGTGTTGTTGATTGGCAGGTGAAGGTCTCACCTCACTTCCACTGCCACCACCCGCTTGCATACGGTTATGGAGTTCACCAAGCAGAGCACCCCCGTCAGAGTGAGTCTGTTGTCATGGAGTCTGTGGTAGACAATAATGGCAACACCTGAGCAAAGCACACAGTCCAGCAAGCCAAGGGACCACCCATACAAACAGAAGGGAGCAGTTAACAAAAATAGAAACAATTAATTAAAAAAATTATCAAACAGTATCTTCATACTCAATGGCCCTCTAACTGTACATAAACAGCCTTAACTGGCTCAGATGGAGCTCATTATGCAATTACTGGACCTGGCCTCTATGGGTACTGTCACACGCTATGTGACACAACCCCGTGGAACAGGACAGCAGGACACAGGGAATGGAGTTATTTATTATTCTCTCTCAGAGAGAGAGAGAGAGAAGAGAGAGAGAGAGAGAGAGAGAGAGAGAGAGAGAGAGAGAGAGAGAAAGAGAGAGAGAGAGAGAGAGAGAGAGAGAGAGAGAGAGAGAGAGAGAGAGAGAGAGAGAGAGAGAGAGAGAGAGAGAGAGAGAGAGAGAGAGCCCCTCGCGGCCGCAAAAAATAAGTTAAAGTTCTGAGCAGGATCAAATGGTACCAGTGGGATTGGATCCAGCTTAGAAAGAGTAGTGTAAGCACACTTATTGATAGATTTGTACATTTAAGTTGAAACTGAGGATCCTCTAAGTTAGACATCATGCATTACCATTCAAAACATATTTTGCCACTGTAAGCATACATTTTTACAATCAGGGTATTCACAGTCAACAACTTTTTTTAAAGGAGGGTGAAGGCTCATTCTTCACACTGCCAAATAGCATTTTTAAATATAATTTTTTTAGGTTGTCAAAAGTTGTGAAAATTGTGTGGCAGTAGGGAGAGGAAACTTGTGATTTGGGGGTGGTTAAAAAAGAAACGGTAAAACATTGCTTCAACATTATTCTCCAAACCTTACTGCAACACTTTGAATAGTTACAATAATATTTAGTGCTAGCTGGTATGCCGCTTCACTACTTCAGTGTGATATTCAACAACACTTCTGGGTGCTGTTCCAACTCAACACAGTTAATAATAATAGGAATAATACATTTGAGTTGTACAGTGCTTTTCAATACATTCAAAAGAGGCCTTTCCAGTGTACAGGGACATGAGATTGGTGAGACTGCTTACTTTACAGAGCTGGAGATCTGGAGCTCGGGTAAAAACTCCATAAAGCACTGCACACCTTCATCTCTCAGCAGATTCCCAGATAGACTGAAAGAGACAACAACTTCAAAAAGACTCACATGAACACACACAGCAAACCACCAGTCACACAAGATGTATATGTCTGGATGTCCATGTTGGAGTAGGCAGAGGCTGTGTCACAGGTGTTGGGGTAGAGGGAGAGAAGAAGCTGTGGGGGAGGAAGTGGTAGGGAGAGGGAACTGTAGGGAGAGGAAACTGCAGGAAGAGGGAACTGCAGGAAGAGGAAGTTGTAGGGAGAGGGAACTGCAGGAAGAGGGAACTACAGGGAGAGGAAGCTGTAGGGAGAGGAAGC
Source organism: Aldrovandia affinis (assembly GCA_029706075.1). Taxonomy (NCBI): domain Eukaryota; kingdom Metazoa; phylum Chordata; class Actinopteri; order Notacanthiformes; family Halosauridae; genus Aldrovandia; species Aldrovandia affinis. Next base: position 1,610,456 of record JAINUG010000089.1, on the reverse strand, counting down.
TGTAGGGAGAGGAAGCTGTAGGGAGAGGAAGCTGTAGGGAGAGGGAACTGTAGGGAGAGGAAGCTGTAGGGAGAGGAAGCTGTAGGGAGAGGAAACTGTAGGGAGAGGAAGCTGTAGGGAGAGGAAGCTGTAGGGAGAGGGAACTGTAGGGAGAGGAAGCTGTAGGGAGAGGGAACTGTAGGGAGAGGAAGCTGTAGGGAGAGGAAACTGCAGGGAAAGGGAACTGCAGGGAAAGGGAGCTGCAGGGAGAGGGAGCAGTAACACATGTGAGGGGGGAAGGAACACTCACTCCAGGTCTGAGATTCGGGAGCACTGCTGCAGGATCTCGGACAGCTTCTCCACATTTCCACAGGTCAGCTGGTACTGTGTCAGCCTGCAGGGGCCACAGAGGGACCACAGTTTGACCAGGTCATAGTGTCAGGGGGAACCACAGTTTGACCAGGTAATTTAGTCAGTGGGAACCACAGTTTGACCAGATCATAGAGTCAGGGGGAACCACATTTTGACCAGGTCTTTTAGTCAGGGGGAGCCACAGTTTGATCAGGTCATACTATCAGAGGTGACCACAGGTTGACAAGGTCATAGTGTTGGTGAAACCAGATTGACAAGGTCACACCTGATAAAGTAAGTGATCCCTGACTGGCAAATTAGTCTTAAAACAAAAAGTGGAAAGAGTGAATAAATAAACAGAACAGGAAAACAGCAAGCTCTGAGAATGTCTAAAACTTCACTCACTTGCATGTCACTTGTTCCGCTTTTATTTGGTGAAACTTGATGAAGGCTTCACCTTGTGGCCTGGAAGAACGTATCCAGAAAAGAAGACAGAAAATATATCCCATGATCTTTGAGAGCTTTTAAAACAGGCAATAAAAGTATTATCTAAATGAATAATATTGTGTTTCACACACCCAGCAGTGGTGTGCACAAGCATGATGTGAGTTGTAAAAGCAGTGCTGCAGAATGGGTAGACTTGGAACAAAGGAATTCTGGAAAAGAGAGTTCTTGGCAAGGTAGTTTACTGTTGTACCTCAGTTCTACTGCCTTCACGCGTTGGCAGTCAATCAGTGATCTGACCAATAGCAAGGCGCCCTCTGTGGACATCTGGACATGACTTACACTGAGCAAGGGAGATGAGACAGTCAGACTTATTAGTATTCTTATAAGTGATACAGTATTTCAATAGTAAAGTAAAATGAATAAATATGACTGAAAGCAGTGATAGGTATTGAAACATAACATTTATAATAACTATTATTGATAAGGTGAATCAACCTTATTGCAAGAGAAATGTAATTCTGATAGATTGATAAATATCAATGAGTTATTGAACTTATTGAATGAGAAATACTGAACTGCATTGAAAAATACATTTCAGACATCAGATCATTATTACTAGGCGAGTATTGACATATGGATGAAAATCTATTATATTGTTTGTCAAATCTGTGATGAGTGGTCAGCAAAGATAGTATTGATATAGCAAAATCAGATGACTCAGTCTGAGATGATGTCAGTAAGGGAGTCAGGGATCAATGTTAGTGATGTGAGAAATATGTCAAAATGATGATGGATTAATATAAGGAATATCCTAGATCAAAATGAGTGACATCAGGGATCAGTATTAGTGAAGAGTTGATATCAGTGAGATGAGGGGTTAAGTGTCAGGTATTAGTATGAGTTTTATTAGAGGACAAATATTAGTGATATCAGTGGTTCAATATTAGTGACATCATAGTATCATTATCAGTGATATTAGAGATCAATATTATTGGTCGCACTCCAGCAGCTGCAGTGCAGTCAGGCCCGGCAGGTGTTTCAGAAGCCTCTTGATGGACACGTCCCCCAGGGAACTGTGGGACAAACTGTGTAGAAAAGAGAAGACCAGCCACGAGCAACTGCTTTTAGCTAGAGATTAGAGATTTGAATTGCCCTCATCCTCAAAGTGCTCTCAGTTACATTTTACCAAATTAAACCATGTTATCCCTTATGGAAAAATCACATGACGATATGCAATGAGGTAAACGTGGCAACATTTGATTACATGTACACACATGGGATACACATGTGACAATCTGATTTAAAAAAAACGGTAAATCAAAGGAGGAAAAGGGGGAGTTGGGGTGGGGGTGTGAGATTCGCATATGTTTTTTCTTACAAGGAACCTGACGTGAGCTACCTCCAGAGGCCCATTGATGTAAGACAGTATAATTCTCACTCTGTCTCCCCTGGATCCACACACTTCCCACTAGGCCTGCCATGGGCTGTAAAACTCACTTGAGCTCCAGCATCCCTGGACACTGTGCCAATTTCCCACAGAGCTTGTCAATGCTGGAAGGCTGGACATCGCTGTGAGTGAGGCTATAACACACAGACACACTTCCCACAGTGAAGTCTAGGCCTATGGGCTGTAAAAATGAGCTTTGAAAATGAAAAAATGTCCCTCTGTCCCCTAGTGTCTACCAAAGGTAAAACATTGAGAGCAAAGTAAGAGTATTAGTGTCTTCTGTCTTTATTACACACACATATGTTACCTGAATTTCTTGTTCAAGTGTAGCCCATTCTCCACTGGGGACGTAACCTCCTGAGACTCCTCGGACTGTCTCCTGATAAGGCAGCCATTGAATGAAACATCATGAGATTACCGGCCTGTTGAATCTACTGCTACTGCAATGGGAGTGTTGTGTATACATACGTTTTAAGTGAAAATGTAACCAAGACAAAGTTTGCATTACCTTCCAATGGAGTGGAACTTCATCACCAGAGTCTTCTTATCTCCAAGACTGATTAAAAAAGCAAACACAGTCGTGCAGAAAACGACTAACTGGTAAAAAAATATATCAAAATGTTTTACCAGCTACAAATATCTATGTGTTTTTGCTTGTGTGTCCATATGCATGCATGTGTTTGTGAGTCTTTGTGTGTGTGTGTGTGTGTGAAAATACTTACCTAACCTCCACCTCATGTAAGCTTCTGCATGTGCAGAGTGTGCCAGCCAGCAGCAGCACCCCCTCCATGGTCACTGCATTCCTACTGACGCTACAGGAACAAGCAGAGCAACACACATTCTCAAAACAATATAAAAATGAGAAAATCCAAGGAAAAGTGCGGTAAAGTATCAAGCCAATAAAGGAGCCAGCACAAACACTATCTACAATGGCGGCAGTGTGGTATAAAGGTTAAGGAACTGGGCTTGTAATTCGAATGTAGGTTTGATTCCCAGGTCGGGAACTGCTGTTGTACCCTTGAGCAAGGTATTAACCTGAATAAATGGATTGTATGTAAAGAAAGTGTAAGTCGTCCTGGATAAGGGTGTCCACTAAATGCTTGTAATATGTGTAAGAGACATCTTACTCAATTTCCCGGATTGCGCTCAGCCAAGGCAGGAAGTCGAGCAGTTGCTTCAGTCCCTTGTTCCCCAGTGCATTACCGGAGACACTAGAGCCAGAGTGAGAAAGAGGGGAAAAGACAAGCGAGAGGAGAAGGAAAGATTTGCAATCATTAGGACTTGGTTGAATTTGGGGCCCAGGTGGGAATGGGGAGTTATTAGGGACACGTTTCCGTACTCACTCCAGCAGCTCCAGTGTAGGGCAGTCACGCAGGGTATCACACAGCCTGCTCAGGTTAGCAGGGCGGAGACCACAGGCCACAAGGCTGAAAAGCATCATGGGAGGAGGGGAGGAAGCACAGGGTCATCATCATTCTCATGTCAAACCGCTGAAGCTAAGCTGGTATGGGCTTGGTTAGGACTTGGATGGGACACCTCCTTGGAAAACTACATTGCTGCTGAAAGAGGTGTTGGTGGGTCAGTAGGTGGCACTCTTTGCTCTGGATCGAACAGAAATCCAACGTCCCAGTGCAAGGACGCTAACAAGACTGAAATGAAATGAAACGACGAGCCTAGATGGGCCAAACGGCATGTTCTAGTCATTATGTATTCTTAAGACTGTCTGGCCACACGATTCTTTGCATTCTCTACCTACTTTGATTCCTCATTACCATCATCGTCCTCCTTTCACAATAAAGGACAGCATGGTGTAATGAGGTCTTACCGCAGTCTCTTTGGGATTCGCTTTGCTGTACTCATGCTATAAAGAGGAAAAATTAAAGAAAAGGAAATTAAGGATAACCGCTAGATTAACACTCACAAACTAAAATGGACATACATTTCAATCTGAGGCAATGTATGTATGTATATTCATTTACATTGGTTAAAATAAACCTTGAAGTAACTGATGAAGATTCAATTATTACTAATAATAGTATCGATAACAACAATACTAATAATAATCAATCATCGTAATGATAATAGTAACGTAATGTAATGGTCGATTTAGGGGGATGAGCTCTTACCCAGGAGTGTGTCTCTGTGCCTCTGGTGAGAAGAGAACAGACACCTGCATGGACTCCTGTAGCCTGAGGGAGTTAAAGACAACGCTGTGAGGCCTGCAAATCACCTGCACCTGCTCAGAGCCATCTGTCCGCTCATACCAACATCCTTATGAGTCTTTGTGTCTGTGCGTTTGTGTGTACGTGTGAGAGAGGGAGAGCTTGTATGTGTGTCAATACACGTATGAGTCTTTGTGTCTGTGCGTTTGTGTATATGTGTGAGAGAGAGGGCTTGTGTGAGAGCTTCTTGTCACAGGGGCACAATACAACATAAAAGCACACAGAGCCAAATGCCCCAGAAACAAAGAGATGGAACAGTTGTCAGAGCAGAGATGGGCCCCAGGCTACAGCACCCCTTTAGAGGTAGAGCTCCAGCTTTCCACCACTCAAACAGGAAACCGCTTCACACAACAGAGGCCCTGCCACAACACAGCAAAGAGGCAGCACTGTGGCTTTGGGGACTGAAATTACAGGAAATTCATTTATAATACTACAGGAAGTGAAGCCTCACATTGGGCATGGGGTGAGGCAGGGGGAAGAGGGGGTGGGGGGCATACACTACGTGACATACTCTAGCAAATTACATTCTTTCTCCAATACTTATTTGCTTGGCAAACAGAAACAAATATCCAGGGTGGCTTATATACCTTAGATGCCCTGCGTCCCCTGCTTTTTTTTGTTGTACATACTGCTCGTTTATAGAGCTATATTTACTACAGAAATTCTGGTTAGGTACCTTGCTCGGTACACACCATCTAGGTGTCAAACCAAAAAGCACAATGTGACACAGCTGCTTATTTGTACATTTTCAAGCCAGATTTAGATACTTATATTTTTAAAAAGTAGCTAAAAGAAAATGGTGATGTGGATCCTTCCGGAAGGAAAATCCGATGCAGCGTACCTGGCGTCCACCGCGTACATGCAGGGGCTCACAGTCAGGGACCGGGTAAGAACCAACAGGCCGTCCAGTGACACCGTGCTTCTGTTCAACCTGTGGAGAGACCGACAACGCGCTATCACAGGGCTCGGACTGCACATGAAACCACCCAGCTGCCAAAGCTCCGGTGCGGTCAGCTGTGTATGAATATTTGGGCTGTTGTTGATATGTGGATGAATCAGGGCTAATATGTGTATTTTTATTTGTGAGAATACATATTGATGTTTTTTCTTACACAATCTCTTTGGAGACGGTCAGAGTCCGCAAAGAGTCAACAAGGACCTGGAGACCGTTGTCCGCCCACCTGCCACCTGACAGACTGATATCACATGGGGAAAAAAAGAAACAGAAAGTAGGATGCAGGCACTCCCGGGTTGTGGTGCTTCAGTTTTTTCCTCTTGTTAACTGAACAAACTTACTCAATGACAGAGAGGTCAGGACATCGAGCCAGGATCTGACAAAGTGTGTTCATGTTTTCAACCGTCAGGTAACAGTTCCAAAGGCTAAGGGATTAAACAAAATGGCATTTTGAAAATACAATTCCTGAGCAGATAAGATGACACAAAGACTACATTTCCCTTAATTAAATAATAATAATAATAATTGACATCATGGAGTGATCATAAGATCCTGAGTTTAATTTCTATTGGTGTGACGCATCGCGGTCTCGCGCATGACCAGAAAGTTCCAGGCATGTGCAGCTGTGCCACCTACCTAACAGTGCGTCCTGTAATGGGCGTACCACCTTCCTGAGCACTGATTAGGAGGGAGGGGGAGAGAGAAAGAGAGAGAGGGGGGGGTATTAATGCTTGTTTAATTTCAGCTTTGGCAATATATTTAAATATTTCAGGCCATTAAAGAATCTTGAATATGAGAGAGGAAGAAAGTGGGAGGACAGGAAGGAGAGAGAAAGAAAAAGAGGAAGAAAGAGAAGAAGAGGCAGAGGAAGAGAGAGAGAAAGTGAGAGACAGGTGGAGGGACAGAGAAGGAGAGAGGGAGAAGAAGCAAACAACAGAGGGAGAGGAAGGAAGGGATTGGAAGAGAGAGAGAAAGAGAAAGAATCTGAAATAAGTCTCCTTTTCTCAAAATGTGAAACTGTGACCTGGTAGAAGCAGGGATGCTCTTACTGTGCCCCCCTGGCAGGGAGCATCATGGGAAGTTTATATACTGTAAATTACACTATAAATGAGCTCATCTCGACAGGGAAGACACTGCTCATTTACGTCTACATTGTAAAGGAAACCTGCTTTAAACAATGCTTTGAGCTGAGCTGATTCTGAGACGCAAAAAATGTTGGATGATCTGAACAAATGTGGACCTGCACGGAGACAGAAAAGCTTAAAAACATGCCCCTTATTCTCCTCCTCTTCGTCAGGGATGAAACACTCACCTTAATGACTCTGATCTCTTAAAAAACGACACTTCGATTTTGCTCATCCTCTTCTGACAACTGTAAGAAGAGCAAGAAAACGTTTTTTAAATGTATTTCTTTCTTTCTTTTCATTTCTAAAGAAATGCGTATTTTAAAACTATGTAGTTTTTACTTTTTCGTTTTTTAAGTATATTTTTAATAGATTTTTGTTTTCTTTGTGGCCTAGTTCAAAAGAGGATGAAGCTGATATTTAATTGCAATAATTTATAAATTATGATATTTGTACTTGACTACAGCCATTTATGAGAGATGCCATTTTGTTAAAATGGGATGTAGCTGGAGAGCACTTACTCGATCTGTACAGCCCGAATGCTCGGACAGACTGCCATCTTCTCAAGAAGTGTCAGCACTCCTTTCAGCGAGCAACCATTCTTCCCCAAACTGAGAACGAATACAACACACATATGCACGTACACATATAAATGCACGTACACACACACGCACACACAGACAAACACATACACACACACACAAACACACATTTATGCACACACACTCTCCTTGATATTCTAGTTTAATCTCACAAAGATCATAGTTATCCCTTTCATCTGTGTTTTGAATCTTACCCCCATTTAAATAAGAGTACATATTGTACTGAACAAATAAAGACTTCAATGCAACTCATTGAACTGTAGCATGTAACTATAATTCAATGAAACAACGTTTAATTCCCCCACACGCCCTCACCTACAACAAGCCTAAAACAGGAGACAGTTGGTGATTACCATTACTGTGCAGGATGCTTCCTGACTCCTACAGTCTTAAGGCAGATGTGCTAAGTCACAAGCACTGAGATAGGAATCGGCATACTCACGAGACAGAGCAGAGGGATGTCAGCCTGGGTAAGACCTCCAACACCTTCCTGAGTCCTCCGTCTCTTAGGTTGTTATCGCTGAGGCTGTTAGACAGAGACCACAGCACTGCATAACCGTCCTGCCAAATCGGGCCGTGTCAGCTCAGCTCGACGCTGGAGCCACAGGGCCACAGTCCAGCAGGGTCACAGTCCCAGCCCTCTTTAAAGCACAGACACCCTCAGAGGCAGGGGCAGGGGGCTAAACGGACCCTGTGGATAAGTGCCTGGCAGCAATTTAAGCCATCAGACACTGCGGCGGCCCTCCAGGACCAGAGTGGAGTAGCCCTGCACACTCTATGCTTTGGTTATAATAATAACAATAACAACAACAACAACAATGAAAAAATAAATAATAATAATAATAAAGTTAATGGCAAAAATATAAAATAATAGTAATAATAATAATATAATAATAATAATAGTTTATAAAATATTATTATTGTTATGAAAGGTTAGCAACATTTGGAGACCCTCCATACTTGAGCTCAGCGATCTCTGGGCAGCTCTCCAGGGCTGAGGCCAGTTTAGCAGCTCCAGCCTCCTTCAGACTTCCACAGACCAGTCTAGAGGTTAACAACACGGTTATTCATACCACAAACACACACACACACACACACACACACACACACACACACACACACACACACACACACACACACACACACACACACACACACACACACACATGCACCCACATACACATCTCTCCAAATAATGTATCGCATCAACATGACAATAATATGTCAAAATAAGTAATTTTTTCCATTGAAGGGGGACAGTGCGTGGAAAGGAACTGTTTGTGTGCAGGGGGATTTTAAACAGGCGGGAAACCATGATGTCAGGATAACTGTTAGAGACGGAGACAGCTGAAAAACGAAGGTGCTCATAGCAATGACACTCACTCAAATCTTCTTAGGGTAGGTAGTCTGGGAAGGATACCAGAAAGCACGCCCGCAAACGCATCGCCATACTTCCGGCTACGAAAACTGAGAGCAGGCAAGACAAGGGAGAGAAAAACACAGACTTCAGGACCATTGCGTGCACTAAGACAAATTAATTAATGCATTTAACCGCCCACATTAACCCTGTGGTTTCTTTTGAACATGTTAATCCAGACTTTGGTCATTTACGAGGAAAACGTTTTGGATTTATTCTTTTTCTCTGAATGTATTTATCCAACATTATTTATAGTGAGGAGAATGTACTCCTTTGTGCCTGTGTCATACATGAAATAAAGCATTGCATGAACATATTTGATTGATTGATTGCCAGATTAAATGATTGACGGACTGCCTGACTAAAGGCCAATTTGGTAGATTGTTAGAATGATTGATTGATTGTCGGTTGGTTGATTGTCTGAGTGACAGACTTTTGGATTATTTGTAATAATCCAACGTAATTGGTTGATTGACTGATTGGTTGGCAGTCTGAAAGGTTAATCATTTGAATGAGTGATTCAGGATGCCTGAATTGATTGAACGTTCAAATGAGTCATTGATTATTTATAAGTGAATGAATGAGGTCACAAAGACAATGAGAGAAATCATGATAAACACAAAGTGCATCAGTGAGTGCATCAGTGAGTGATTGATTGAACGAATGAGTAGCTGTGTGAATGATTGATTACCCGACTGAGTGAGTGAGTGAACGAGTGATTGCCTCACTGAGAGTGAGAGAGTGAGTGAGTGCTTGAATGAGTGAGTGTTTGATTGACTGAGTCGGTGATTTATTGACTGGGAGAGTGAGTAATAGAGATGGTGATTGAACAATTGAGTGAAATGACTGAGAGAGTGAGTGATAGAGACAGTCACTACATGAGTCAGTGAGTGGCTGACTGATTGACTCACATGAGGTAGTCGATGCAGCTGGGCAGGGCCTGCAGACACTCCATCGCCATGGAGCAGCCGGCGATGTCCAGCCCGATGCGCCGCCCCGCGGCCGAGATCACGAAGTCCAAGGCATCCATGTCGACGGGGGTCAGGTGGATGTTGCGCAGCTCAAAGCTGGGCCGCGCCCCCACCACCCCGGCCAGCGGGACGTCCTGCGTTTCGTGGGCACAGCGACAGAGTTCCACCAGCTTAGGCCCTGTCAGGTGGGTGCTGCTGGCGAAGCTAGAAAGAATCTTCAGGACCACGCCCTGGCGCTTCTGCACCTGTTCCCTGCCGCCCCCCACCAGCTGGGCCAGGTGAGGCATGCAAGCGGGCGCGGTCAGCCCGCACACGTAGAGGTGGAGCGTGTCGGCGAAGACTGTCTTGGGGTCGGTCCGGGTGGCCCAGCGGGTCTTGAGGTTGAGCTTCCTCCGGAGCTGGGGCTCGTCGACGCCCTCACTGGTCATGAGGTGAAGAGCGCCCAGGAACTCCTGCATGGCGAGGTGTATGAAGGCGCAGCCCATACCCCGGGAACCGTCCTCCCGCGTCAGCTCGAACTGGGACAGGAGGCCCGCCTTGGTTGCGAAGTCTAACAGGTCCGACGGGACATCCTGGGCACAGAACACGATGCTGCTGTCGTCCAGCCCCTGCATGGCCAGCTGGCACAGCCTCCTCAGCACTGCCCTGTATCTCTGCAGCGGGGGCGGCGCTCTGCCCTCGCCCAGGGCCCTGCCCGCTGCCCCGCCCTCCGGGACCCTGCTGAGGAAGGTGGTGAGGATCTGGAGGTAGACCTGAGTGACAGTGTCCGGCAGCTGCAGGGGAGGGTGGGGCCCGTGGGAGAAGAGGTGGTCGAGGCAGACGCAGCACAGGTGGCAGAGCGACGGCACATAGCACATGGTGAGGATGTGGCGGTTGGCCAGCAGGTAGTGAATTGGGCCCTCCCCGTGACCCGTGCCCCTGAAGTACTCCTCGGCATACTCCTTCACTTGCTGCCGGTCGAACCCCAGCAGCACTCCCATCACATCGCTATCCGGCAGGTCAACTGTGTTCCGGGGCCTGCAGGTCACCAGCACTGAGCATCCCAGGAGAATCCTGCCACTGCACAGCCCGGAGAAAAGCTCCAGAACAGACAGGGGGTGCCGGGGGTCCCAGATGGTATCAGGCTTCCAAGGGGTGAACTTGGAGCGGAATTCATCGTAGCCGTCGAAGATCACGCACACTTTCTCAGGGTTTTCAAGCATGAAGGCCAGCACAGCCTCACCCCCCTCCTCCTCCTCTGTATAGGCGTGGCCATGGGCATGATTGTGGTCATCAGGCAGAGGGAAGAAGAGGAAGAGCAGCTCCCTGAGTGACAGCTCCCGCGTGACCAAGTTGAGCTGCCGGAACTCCAGAAGGAAGAGCAGGTGGAAGTTTGGGAGTTCCCCATGGGCCCATCTCTGGCCCGCGCAGTGCATGAGGACAGTCTTCCCCGACCCAGCTGGACCCAGCAGCACTGTGAGACGAGACTGGGAGAGGGAGCTGAGGAGGGATTCGACCGTCACCACGTCCTCAACACCGCCCTCCTCTCCCTCTTGTGGGAGAGGGGCCCGCTCCGCCCTATCCCTCTGCTTGGATGGGGTCCTGTGCTGCAAGCTGACCCTAGCCTTGTCCAGCTGCACTGCCCTGGCCACGCCCTGGGTCACCTGCTCAAATTTCTGCAGCAACGTGTTCTTCACAGCAGTGATGTAGCTCTCCATGTCTGAATGCACATGCACATAACACACGACATGAAAAGAAACACAGAATACATCACCACGTGGTATATATACAAATAAAAACACAAATCATAATGGAACATGAGGCAGTACATGTAGAGGGAACCATAGGCTCCTAGGGTCACATGAAAATGTACTTTCAATATTCCAGTGCAAATGTGTGTATATTTGTATTTGTTAACAGACACAAGAGTCACAAGGCGTTTGTGTCCAGTTATCCTATATTTCAATACTTTGTTGCACTGCATATTATATTGTGGGCTCAAATAATGTATTCAAATGTATGTGTGTGTGTGTGTGTGTGTGTGTGTGTGCGTGTGATAATTGTAAATTCTAACAAAATTGTAAAATTATTTCTGGTTGGATGATGAAGCTCTTACAAGGGTGATAGATAAAAGTGTGGTATTTTCGACCTTTTTTTCAGAACTACCCCAGGTAGCCCTGACGACCTGTGGTTAGAAGCACTCAGTGTTGGTCTAATGATTTATGACTTGGGCCAGGATTTGTGCCATTTTTACCTATTCTCTGCCGTTTGGCAGGACGCTGGAGAACCTCCTCATCCAGTTGGTGGTTGATGAGCTCTGTGCAGGCAACATTATGGAAACATTACAGGGGAAAAACCATACCAGTAAAATACATCCTCAACAGCACCTGTGCATGATCATGCATTACTCAAACAGTCAGGCTCATCTGTTTAAATTAATTGAAAACTTTCACTTTCGCTTGCCAAACTGTCACTTGAGGTGGTTCATTTCCTTTTTTGACAACCAATGGGGACGAGCGGTGGGCAGCCAGAAACAGACAGCCATACATATAGCAACAGATCACTGCAAAGGGTTTCCTAGTTACGACGCTATCACCTTACACTGTTATGAATAATGAATACAAACATTCAGACAGGTTGGAGTGAAACAAATGCTGTGCAGCTGATATTATACGTTAAAATAGCAAATACGCGCACCGATGTATTGCACAGGTGACAGGGAAGCAGCGTTAGAGAAAAGCATAGAATATCCAGTCACGGCCTTGAGTTCCCAGCAGTGTTATTTTATTACATCAGCAATTTTTTAAGCATTGTGGTTACTGCCAGGTGTGCTACTCGAGACCAAAGAAAGCTGAGAGCGCATGACAGAGTGTGGGTACTATTTTTCCTACGGGTATTAATCAAGCACACACAATCACCTGTTGCACCTGAACAACAATGTGGAAAAAAAGGCTTTGCCTAATTGGGCAGTTTTCATGATCTTATGAAAATTTAAATATTTCACCTTTTTAAAGGGATGTACATTATATGCATGGTAACTGCCAAAATAGAGGAAACACTTGAGTAAATGAAGTGTTCTGGCAGGTCTGTTATGGTGTGGGGTAAAAAAGTGTCTTAATAGGGTGTTGGGGCACCACAAGTCACCACAGAAGCGTCAATGTGCCTTGGCATAGATTCTACTAGTGTCTGGAACTATTGGAGGGATGCAACACAATTCTTCCATGATAAATTCCATCATTTGTTGTTGTGTTGATGGTGGTTGAAAATACTGTCACAGGTGTCGCTCCATAATCTCCCATAAGTGTTCAATTGGGTTTAGATCTGGTGACTGAGACGGCCATGGCATATTGTTTACATCATTTTCATGCTCATCAAATCATTCAGTGACCACTCGTGCCCTGTAGATGGGACATTGTCATCCTGGAAGAGACCACTCCCATCATGATAGAAGTGCTTCACCACAGCACAAAGGTCACTCAGACTGGCTTCATATTTCTTGACATTTACCTTGCATTCTATGGGGCTGAGTGGACCTAAACCATACCAGGAAAATGCACCCCACACCATAACAGAGAGAACCGAACCCTTCATTTACTCAAGTGTTTACTTTATTTAGACAGTTACCTGTATGCAGTGCTTAATTTGTGCTGGGGCTAGCCGGGGCACAGCCCTGGCAAATGCCAAGAATCCGATTTTGCGCCCCGGCAAATGTCTTACTCAGAATCAGAGCCCCGGGCTCATAAATATCTAAAGTGCGACAACAACGCGTATTTTAACAAACTTAACAGCTGAGAAACAAATCGTGCTTTCAGAGTGTTCACAGAGACATCAGCAGAACAAGTCACAGCCCTTGAAGGATCTCTTAACCGCTGTTGACACCGTAGCAATTTCCAGCGCAGAGTATGAGAGAGGTTTCTCACAAATGAATCTAATCTGCACGCCAACAAGAGCGTCTTTAAAAACAGCAACCATATCATCGCTCCTGTTTTTAACCCTTGTTGCTCCACCACTGGAAAGTTACCATTAGACCAGGGGGAGGGACAGAAATGCAGCGACACAGAGGCAGGAAAAGTTTACCCTTTTTCCTCCGAGGGGGACGTGTGGTTGGGGGAGGCGAGTTGAGCCCCGGCATCTCTTATTTTACAAATTAAGCACTGCCTGTATGTACTTACATTTTAAAAATAATAAGTTACTTAATAAGTTCACAAAGAATATTAAAAGCTATATTTATCAAAGGTCTGACTCCAATAAGATTTTATGCACAGGTGTGGAGGGGATTACCTGGATCAGGGTGGCCTGGGGTCTCTTCATCATGATTGGCCCTGGGATCACCTGGAACACATCACAACCTGCAGCCTGAGGACCACTGTCTTTGGAATCTTGGTTCCCTCATGACAAATGTCCTACACAACAGTGTAGTGTGCCAGTTCCCTAAGGATTTGGCCTGCTCTATAGGACATCTTGTAAGAACTAGCTAGCACGATACAGGCCCTCTAGTCTCTCAAGCTGTCTCAAATATATACATATACACACAGTGGGCATAAGTATTCACCCCCTCTGGCATTTGAAAGATTTTATTTTCTTACTTCATGGAATCAAAATTGATTTAATTGGTATTTCTTGCCACTGATCAACACAAAATACTCTATAATGTCAAATAATAAAAAACAACAACTCTAAAGATATTTGTTTATTAAACTAGTAATCCAGTGCGATTTACCTATAGTTTGTATTGTGGATATACATTTCTACTGTAGTCCTTTTTCTTATTGTTTTTACATTATCCTCTGCACAGAACCATTTCCCATACCAACCTCTGTAGCTAGTACACGTCTTGTAGTGTATATTTCATCCTTAATGAACTTTTAATCCTTCATGGGATCTGACCCTAGAATGAGTAGCCTAACTTTAACAATTATTAATGCCATTTATGCTTCATAGAAACCCCAGGCCATACTCTCAATATATCATTGGTGTTTAAAACACTGTAAAAATAATGTTGAAAAATAATGTATGTGAAGGCCCACAAATTATGTCTTTAGGACATCAAGGCCGCACACGGATTTAATTTATTCTCCGGCATTAATTATTTATTTGATAAATTATTGTTTATATTTTTCTGATGCAATTATGTCTGCTTGGTCTTAAACTTGGATGTTTTAAATCACGGACACACGCTGCTTGTGCATCTGTATTCATTTGACGTTATTTCTTTTTTAAGTTGGTGTGAGCGCTGATGCTTAGTTGATACAATGTAGCCTACTGTATTATTGCATAAACAAACATCAGGCGCTGTGTGTGGCCTGGGGGCCGGGGGGTTAAGATACTAGTTCCCGACATTTCGCTACACTATATTACAGCTATATTTTTCCTGTGTATGGGAAGTCGCAGCATTTCTTACCAGCCACAGAAAGTAGCCGGGTTTCCAAATGCAGGGGCAGCTCGCACTCCATGCATGCCATTTGCACAAACAGGGTACATGCTGACGGCTCGGCACTGAAATGATCCACCAGATTCGAGATGCGCTCATTCCTGTCCGCCACGCTCTGAATCCGCTCCAAAGCTTCAGGTCCCGCCAGGTGGTACAGATGCTGCAGACGTTCATCCGGATTGCTGTACAGTACCTCGACCAGCTCCGAGCGAACTTCAGCCACCACCGCGAGGACATCTGTCTCCGCGGGGACATCTGTCTCCGCTTCTACCTCCTCCATCGTGAGACATCAGCTGAACATTTGCAAATTCATATTATTGTTATAGTCGCACAATTAAAGCAGTTCTGTTCAAACAAGTGTTATGACAAGTGTTATGTAGGCTATTCGTAAAAACTTACAGTGCAATGGCTACAGTGTATTGTATTTTTAAATGGCCAGATTGAAACTACACTGCTCAAAGAAATTAAGGGAACACTTAAATCACACATCACGAATCTCGATGAACGAAATATTCAAGTTGAAAATCTTTATTTATTACATTGTGTACTTCGTCGAGAACAAAATGACGTAAGAACGGTCAATGGAAACCAAAATCATTAACCCATTGAGGGCTGGATTCAAAATCACACCGAAAATCAAAGTGAAAAATTGAGATCACAGGCTGATCCAACTTGTGTGAATTTCATCACGACAACTCATAATGTGGCTCAGTAGTGTGTATGGCCCCCATGTGTCTGAGCATGCTCCTGATGAGACGGTGGATGGTGTCCTGGGGGATCTCCTCCCAGACCTGGATCAGGGCATCAGTAAGCTCCTGGACAGTCTGTGGCGCTACTTGCCGGCGGCGGATGCACCGATACATAACGTCCCAGACGTGCTCAATTGGATTCAGGTCTGGGGAGCGTGAGGGCCAGTCAATGGCATCAATGCCTTCGCGATCCAGGAACTGCCTACACACTCTGGCCACATGAGGCCGGGCATTGTCCTGCACCAGGAGGAACCCAGGGCCCACTGCACCAGCGTAAGGTCTGACAATGGGTCTGAGGATTTCATCCCGGAAATCAGGGTATCGTTGGCTAGCACGTGGAGGTTTGTGCGGCCCTCCAAGGATATGCCTCCCGAGACCATCACTGACCCACCGCCAAACCGGTCATGTTGGATGATGTTGCAGGCAGCATAACATTCGCCACGGCATCTCCAGACTCTTTCATGCCTGTCACATGTGCTCAGTGTGAACCTGCTCTCATCTGTGAAGAGAAAGGGGCGCCAATGGCAAACCTGCCAATTCTGGTGTTCTCTGGCAAATGCCAATCGAGCTGCACGGTGCTGGGCTGTGAGCACAGGTCCCACTACAGGACGTCGGGCCCTCATGCCAACCTCATGGAGTCTGTTTCTGACAGTTTGGTCAGAAACATGCACACGAGTAGCCCACTGGAGGTCATTTTGTAGGGCTCTGGCAGTGCTCCTCCTGTTCCTCCTCGCACAAAGGAGCAGATACCGGTCCTGCCGCTGGGTTGTTGCCCTTCTACGGCCCTGTCCAGCTCTCCTCGTATAATGGCCCGTCTCCTGGTATCTCCTCCACGCTCTTGAGACTGTGCTGGGAGACACGGCAAACCTTCTTGCGATGGCATGTATGGATGTGCCATCCTGGAGGAGCTGGACTACCTGTGCAACCTGAATGGGCTGCAGATACAGCCTCATGCTACCAGTAGTGACAAGGGCACTAGCAAAATGCAAAACTAGAGAAAAATCAGTCAGGAAGAATAAGGAGAGAAAATGGTCTGTGGCCACCACCTGCAAAACCATTTACTTTTTGGGGGTTGTCTTGCTGTTGCCTCTCCTGTCCACATGTTGCCACTTTCATTTGCACCAAAGAAGGTGAAATTGATTCACAATAGTTTAGGCTTCCTAACTGGACAGATCGATATCCCAGAAGTTTAATTGACTTGGTGTTATACTGTGATGATTAAGTGTTCCCTTCATTTCTTTGAGCAGTGTCTATAGGTCTATTGATTGCGTTGCTGTAAAACATAGCATGCTCGTCAGATACGGCCGAAACATATTGTTTAAATCACGGCGATAGATCAATGCAGATAACAGTCTTTGAGTTCAAATGCAGAGCTTCAAATTATATTGTTTAAGAATGAAATAAAACGACACGATGCTCGGAGAAGCGACTAATGTGTTAGGGGCATGAGATCAACTCGATAAAAAGAAAATAAAAAAGCATGAACCACAGGAAATGCAATGTATGAAAATGTTTCCGTTTGTAAGATAAGTTCAGAACGGTCTGAACCAATTTGGAAATTAAAGACAGTCAATCATCACTTATGACACACTTTCACAAACCACACCAGACAAACCTGATCTTCATGGTTATGTGTAATAATCAAATACGCACGCGAATGCGAAGCAAAAATTAAAAAGTAGCCTAATGTTTGTGATATTAGAATATTTAGCCTACTATAAAGTGAACTCCGTGCCCGGTATTGGTTGTTTCATTCGGTATGATATCATTTATTGTATCCAATAACGAGCAGATTGACGCTCTCTACTTTTCTGGCTGCAGCTAGAGGAGCGATACTCATAATATTGTAGTCCAGTATTGGACATATTTGGTATTGGGACGACATACAGAAGACTTAAAATATAATACGAAATAAGGTACACAGGAAGGAGGGGCGTGGCCCCGTTCGTAGTTGTAAAAAGACAGTCACGAATTGTCTGGGAAATAAGCGGGATGACTTTATAAGCATAATCCAGACAGTATATCATATAGGCCTATTTATTTCTGCAATCGAACTCGTAATATTTTCCTTTCCATACATATAATTACATTTTCCATAATACCTGCTACATGGAGAATACAGGCAAATTTAAAATGCATTATATTCTGCGGGTCGACGGCGTGCATGATAGTCTTCATGGCCCCATATTTACTAAACTAATTCAGTAATGTTGAAACGCACGATACGAAACGTCTACGATAACCGACGGTTGGTACAGTGTAATGCTTTGTCCATGGTGCGAAATGTTTAGCATGCGGCGAATCTGTTCCTGTTCAGTCATCGCGAAACCCATTAAAACAGTGGCGAATTATCAAATCGTTTCGTTCAGAGCACATGTATTAAAATGGCTTTATTAAAAATATAACTTATATTAAAAACAGGGTTATATTTAAATAAACAACGCATAAGCTTACCGGGGTTGGCCATGCATCCTATTTTAGGCTAGCTAGCCTACTGCCAATTCCGAAAGTGAAAGGACATAGTTAAATTAAGTTTTAGTTTCCATTCTACATAAATACATTCTACATCGACGTCATAGACACAAAACTAGTATTTTCAGCCCCAGTATATACGTACAAAAAGTACAACATCAAAAAGTGCTCCAATCACCATTTCACAACACAATGTTTGAAATGACTAATAATAATGATGATGATGCCGAGGAAACTTGAAACTTTACTTGACTTGACTAAATATACCCCCACAAAAAAAAAATGTTTGCACGTCATTTCAAATGTATTTGTCTTGCAACTCGCAAGGAAACAAACGGTTTGTCTCTCTGAAGTCTGTACTCTTGGTCTGAGGGATCTTCATTAACATGCCACCAGGCGATGCTCAGTGAAGTGTTGTTCCTGTTGTCTAAATGCAACTGTTAAGTTTCCAGTTATTTTGTTGCTACGTGAAAAACGTATACATGGTTATCACTCTACTCAGTTGCAAAACCCTCTGTGATGTCGATTAATAAAAACATGCCTCAATGGCATTTACTTTACATGTTATAGCTTCAGTTTGTTACAATGAGCAAATAGAAGTGGAAATGGTGATGTACAGGTGATGTAAAAATGGTCAAATTTGACCTGTGTCAGAATGCACGTTGTGATAGCAGGTGTTTTTTTTTTTTACTTTGTGAACGGTCTATTTGCGAATGGTGGATATCATTACAATGTATCCCTAACAGACATGGAAATGGAACATGTACACGTGAATCACATGAGAATTGCCCAAAAACATCCATGTGCATAATTATAATTTTATATGAGGGGTTGTACATTTCAGTGTTTTAAAACAGGGGGTCCAATGTTCAAAAATATTTTTCTTTTAAATGTTTTTTGACATTGATTTGAAAATTGTAATATTTTCATCCCAACAGTAGGAGGTGAACCCGCGGTAAAATCATCATCATAAAAACATTAATAACAATTTGGTTTTAAAGCATTAAAGCATCTTGAAAACAGGGGCATTATTTTTGATCGGTCTATGAAAGTCTGAAAATATGTGTAGGTTATAAACTCATTTTAGCACAATACAGGTTTGGATCCGTGCCATTTGCTTTGTCTTTGAAATATTCTTATCCATAGTTTCTGCATCCAGGACCCCAATGATTTCAATAATTCAATCAATTAAAGAATGTAACCTCTTTCTAAAGGAATCAAATTGCACATTACATGAAATTAAAGCATAGATTGATTTGACAAATTAAAGCACTGGTATGTAAATATGGATCTTCATGGCATACATAGCTATTTCTGACATAAGGTGGTCTTAAGAACATGTCATCCATCAACAGATATTACAAATGTCTAATTAATATCAACTAACAGCTTGTAAAGATGCAGCAGTTGCAATAATGGTTGGAACAAAAACAGCGTACACATGGGTCCCCCAGGACGGAGTTTGAGAACTTCTGCTCTAGAGTGAGTTGTTGTTGGTGAGATGCTCATTGGCGAGAAGCATTCACGAGATGCTGTACTTGTTTAGGGACAGCCTTTGTTTAGGATGTCCAAATTTAGCTGGAGTTTAGTCGCATGTTAGTGCGCCATGATGCATATTCACTGAGAATGGAAAAACGTATGTATACTGCCCTCTAGTGGCACAATTTATCAAGGAAGAAACTTGATGTAAGGGGATTTTTAGTTTTAAGTGCAGAAGACATTGGAGATTTGGGGGATTTTGCCATCTAAAATAGTTGCTTTGATAAATTAGTTTTTTGGTTATGCAATTGTTTTATTATAAATTACACAATACCATACAGACTGCTGTTCACTTCTAGCAAGTGACTAACATCAAGACTATAACTCAGACAAACAAGTTGAAATTATTACTGCTTCTGGTGGTACAATCATTGCTGCTACTAGTAATATTAACAATAATATACAGAATGAACATGGTCAATTCACAATTAAAGACTTAATTTTAATGAGCTGAATAATAGTTAAAATATATATATATTTTTTTTTACACACGACAGTTTTACACCAAGTATGACATCCCCGACACCCCCGTATTAACAGACACAGTCTGTAGAATCGTGTACGTGCACACATGCGTGTGCGTGTGTGGGTATGCGTGTGTGTCCAACGTGTCTGTGCACCATGCCGTCACTGCAGAGTCTTCCTCAGAAACTCCACCAGCAGATGGTGAGGGAATCCAAAGTCCAGCTGAACAACCACGTAGCCCTGACAGAGAGGGAGAGACAGAGACAAAGAAAGGGGAAACGGTGGAGGGAGAGCCATGTGGGGATGCAGATGGAGGGACAGACAGGAGTAAAGTCAGATCAGAGGATAGGGAGGGTACTTTTTTTTTTTTTTTTCTAAATTTTGTTTCAGATTTTGTATAGTTTTTCTCACAATTTGGTAGACAATTACACCCTCTATTTATTTAGATTAACCCTCCCCACACGAGTCCGCTGCTCGTCTCTATGAGGCAAGCTAATACTCAGAGGGCAGCGAAGTTCGCTCCCTTCCGAGACGGAATTCGCCCAGCCACGTTCTGGAGACTCCTGACGTGCTTCACAGCGGACTCGAGCTGGCTCACCATACCCCCTCCCCTTGGGGCGGACAGCCTAATGCCGCCGACGTCCAGGGCCGGTCTGGTAGAGACGCGGGGTTCGAACAAAGTATGGTGTGTTAGACCGCTATGCTATCCGCCACCCTGGAAGGGTACATTTTAATAAGCTGTGGGTCACAGAGAATGCATTTGCTCAGTAGGAGGGTCGTGGACTCAGAAAGGTTGGGAACCACAGGTGTAGGTGTGTCGTCACCTTAATATTGCACTGCTGCTGCAGTGTGTGTCAGGCTCATGGTGTGAGATTTTCTTTTTTACATTTTATTTATTTGTTTTCTGATTTTCTCCCCTTTTTCTCCCATTTTGGTAGCCAATTACTCCCGCTATTCTCAGGTCAATCCCTCCCTCATAGTTGTGACAAAGGCGAAGCATCGTCTCCTCCGAGACGGCACTCATCATGCCTTCGACCGTAACTCCGGCACCCCAGAGCCACTCCTGTGCGCAGCGAACAGTGTCGGCTTCCCTCCCCCCTCCCTGGGGCGTACAGCCAATTGCCGCCCCCGGTGGAGCTCCTGGCCAGAGCCGACTCTGGCGCGGACCGGGGAATCAAACCCCGGTCGGCGTGGCCAGTGTCGGACGTTGAAACCACTAGACCAGGGGTCTTCCACTCCAGGCCTTGAATATTCATAGGACTGTAAATCATAAATATTTTATTTGAAAGAATAACAAGATTTAGAATTTCCAGTTTACCTCCTTGGTCAGGAGCCGAGTATCTGATGAACACATGGTGTATCTGTGCTAACACCCTTTGGAATAGGGGCAGCCAATCGTGGCAGTTGCCTTTGGCCATGTGAGCAACCTGGCCCTGATAGGTATTCTGACGGGTGCACACAAGTGTGTTCCGCTGTATGTACAGTACCTGTTGGGGCATGATCTCAGGATTTATGATGTCAAACAGGTCCAGTCCCTGTTTGTTCATCACAGCGGTCAGCCCAGGTTCCAGATCTGCAATGGGAGGATCAGTCAGACACATGTATACACACACACAAAAACACACACACACCACTGAAGCGTTGGGGTGGGGAGAGACTTACAGGATATGACTTTTGGGATGCCAATTTTCTGGATGGCCTCTTGCAGGTACTCTATGTGGTCCTCCGACAGCTAGACCACATATACGCGTCAGACATGAGCAATCGAACACAAACACAGATCACACTCTCGCACCGCTGCCACGCACCTGCTGTTCCCCTGGAGAGAAGTAAGCCCTCAGGATGGAGATGCTTTGAAAGACAAAATTCTAATTAAAAACAAGTGACGGCTTCATCGAAGACAGTTCTGTAGGCTCTTTGTGTGAGGAATGCCATTGGATCAGTGACCTTAGGTGTCATTTCTTTGCTTAGTGCCATGGATAGCTTAAATGTTGAGTTGAGGTTGCACACTCTAGGTAACTCCAAAAAGACATCATTAAATAGCCAGCATTCGGGTGCTCTCTGTCTCTTCATTAGGGTACTGAAGATTTTTTTTTCTAACTAATAAATATAATTTTGGAGGTAAGCGTGTGTGACCTTAGCTCACATTTTCTTCATGTTTCACCCATTATCACCCATGTTTCATTCTTTAAAACATGGCACAAATACCTTCCACAAAGGTACAATGGCACACTTGGGTAGCTCATTAACTATCACTTGTCAGGCTCATAACTATGAGTTTCTCACTCTGACGTATAGCTTTTCCCAACTTCAGGGGATGTGCCTTGCTAATAAACCCACGGTCAGTTACTACTACTACTGACGAATCCCACAACAGAGTGGGTGCATGATATGATAAACCATCCAAGCCAACCAAAGAAAATCTGCAGGCTCCAATCGGATTGCAGAAAGTCAACAAAGTTGTCGAGACTATTGCAGAACAGTATTGTGAACAGTCATTGAGTCAGGCCTGTGTGACGCTCACTGCGACGTTGTGGCGTTTAGGGTCATCTTCTTCTCAGCATAGTCTGCTCTCACAATCACCTCCAGCTCCTGGGGGAAAGAAAGATGCCTTTGAGGGCTTTCAGCTGTCAGTAACGTGCGTTTAAGACTCTGTGGAGACCTTGACTCTTTTGTGGGGTTTTTTCCTGCTGATGACACATGATATGTGTTTAGTGTTGGAGGTGAGAAACGTATCTAAACTACGTCACTCTGTTGTCTTGATTTGCACATTGTTATGTGTTGTGGATAAAAATCGGTTATGTCAGTGTTGTGTTGTATCTGTGTGCATGTGTGTGTGTGTGTGTGTGTGTGTGTGTGTGTGAGAAGGTACAGTTCATGCTGGAACTGAAAGCTTCATTGCTCATTCAGCCAATCAAACTCTACTGGATGCAGTGCCCTTTGTGATGAGCTGCCATAGCGCACTTTAGTGTGACACGCTGAAAGGGTGACAATGTGGTGCGTGATGCGGTGGGTCAGAGGTCGGGTCAACTGACCGTCTCAAAGTAGAGAGCGGTGGCGTTGGGGTCATCTGAGCCACTGGTCAGTTCCACTGCAGCCACGGCGTGGACAGAGGTGCCCTGGGGGGTCGTCCAGAGGCGGGGCACAGACAAACTCCACGCCTCCAGGACTGAGCTGTTTGAGGACAACAACTGATAACACACAGACATGCAAAATCACACACAGAGATACTACACAGACATGGCCAATCACATACAGACATGCACAAAGATATGCACAATCACACTGACATGAACAACCATACACAGAGACAAACACAGACATGACCAATCATACACAGAGGTACACACAGACATGCCCAATCACACACACATAGACATGCACAATCACACACAGAAATAAACACAGATGTGGCCAATCACACACAGAGATACACACAGGCGTGCACAATCAGAGATAAACACAGACATGCACAATCACACACAGATATAAACACAGACATGTGCCATCATACACAGAGATACACACAGGCGTGCACAATCAGAGATAGACACAGACATGCACAATCACACAGATATACACACAGACATGTACAATCACACACAGAGATACGCACAGACATGCACAATTACACACTGACATGAAGAGCCATGCATAGAGACCACACACACAATCACATGCTCATTCACACGCTGATATACACAGAGCCAATCACAATCACACACAGATACACACAGACATGCATAGTCATACATTGAGATAAACAGGGCAATGCACAATCACACATAGGCCTCGATTCAATCAACATTTTCTTTAGCTCTGACTGACCATTAAAGGCAATTGTTGTTTAATTTATTCTCAAACCCAGTTTGGCAAATTCAAGTTTGGGCAAAAGCCCCCAAAGTCATTTGGCAGGAAAGAATTTAGCGTTTATTTGTAAGACAAAGTTAATGACACATATTGATTAAATCCAGACCATAGGCACACATACACAAATATACAGTTCTACAGCAATACACAAAACACACACTCCCATACACATTTATACACAGGAAGACATACTCAATTATAGATGTATACATGAAACATTCACTCCCAGAGAGATACAGTGATGCTCTTCCTTCCATATCAGTTTGGTTGCGACACATCACTGTATATGTGTATTAAATGTAATGCTCTTACAATGGTTCTGTAATGGTTTCGCACTATTTTCTTTTTTCACTATAAATAATTGTGGTTCAAATAAATTTGGTTAAAACAAGGCATCAAAGTTCAGAATATGTCCCATCTTGGCTGTGAGTGGTATTTCGAGCAAACCATCTGGTTTCATTTGCTGGTGGGTAACATACTCTCACATTGAATAAGCAAATTTACTGGAGCTCAGCAACCAGCATTTTCATATCTCCATGACATCAATACCCTACAGGGCCAGTTTGGTCACATGGCCAAAGGCAACTGCCACGATTGGCTGGCCCTATCCCAAAGGCTGTTAGCACAGATACTCTATGTGTTCATCAGATACTCGGCTCTGCAGTCTTACAATTGGAAATGCCAACTCTTGTTATTCTTTCAAATAAAATATTTATGATTTACAGTCCTATGAATATTCAAGAAGGGGTGTGGCCCGGCAGAACAACCATAGCATAGTCAATCAGCATACCTGGTCCAGAAGAGTGGGCATGCTGGTAGATAGGTCCACCTTGAAGAGATCCTGAAATCACATTTGTAAGGCTGTATCAACTGGCTGTACAAGAAAAGGCACTGTCATGATTAAATGACAAATTAAATCTATTTAGAAGGTATAGATTGTACTGTAGTTTATTTTCTAAAAAGTATAGTCATTGATATATTATATGGAGGAATTAAAATAATGATGAAGTGAAGTTTTGATTTATGAAGTTTTAAAAAGAGATACAATTCACAGTGACTGAGAATAAGATAATCAGGTAATGAGAACAGAACTATCACTGCACCACACTGTTGCTCTGACCACTGCTCCACCTTGCTGCCCTGACCACTGCTCCACCCTGCTGCCCTGACCACTGCTCCACACTGCTGCTCTGACCACTGCTCCACACTGCTGCCCTGACCACTGCTCCACCCTGCTGCTCTTGCCCATGCTGCTCTCTAATGTCAAGTAGACACATACTGTGAGCTCTTTTCCAGTGATGTTACGGATAAAGCGGCCATCTTGGTGCGCAGCACTGATGAGGGGGTTCAGCATATCATCAGAGATCCAGAAGTAGAGCATGCGATCCTCTGTCAGCTGAGCGGGGCTGAACACTGAGGCATTGATTACTGCAGTATGGTCATTGTATCGAGTCAGCCCCTGGGAGTCATGGGAAAGAAAGGCCATCACAGTGAAACAAATGCATTGCAACACTAACATCAGCATATGCACGATGCAAAAAATCGAATGGAACAGATGCACTTTGAGAGCACCGAAACGAAGCCCTGACACAGTGCAGCATCTCCACGTACAGGCTGCAGCCAGCCAGACAGACGGGGGCGGTACCTTGTGGTAAGACTCAATGTATTTGGATGTGATAAAGGGGGAAGCGGTGATGGAGATGTCCATGCCGATGCCACCATCGGTCAAGAACTCCTCTGTAGGATTCAGGGAGAAGCATGGCAAGTTGATCACACACACATATCCATACACATGCATGCACACACATCCAAGCACGTGCATGTGCACACGCACCCCTACCAGGGATGTGATTTTTTCCTGGTTAATCAAGAAATTTTTTTTCAGACCATAGATATCTTGTGGACGTGTGTATTACATAAGCATACACATTAAGAAATGTTGCACTCTTCGACAGCTGATAGCAGGACAGAATGTTCAGCAAATAAAGCCAAATAACCAGAGACAGCATCAGAAAATCACCATTTCCTGATTAATCAGGAAAAATCACATCCCTGCATACACATGCATGCGCGCACACATCCATACACATGCACGCACACATCCATACACATGCATGCACACACATCCATACACATGCACACACTGACATGCACAGTTTCTCACACACATGTGCATTCATGCACATGCTACACCTTATGCACAGGATTACAAAATCAGTTTATTTGTTAAGCAATTCCATTCAACAATAGTCATACCTGCTTGGTCTTGTATGAAGTCAGCTAAGATTTTTGCCAGGTTGTTTATTTCTTTACAGATCTGAAATTAAATATAAATTATACAGGACATAGCTACAATAAATGTGACCCCTAGCAAATGACAAGTCAATGCTCAGCCCAGTAACTAATGTCACCTCGACAATGTTATGTGTGTTGTGTGTGGACGACAGTTACCGACATAACCTGTCTCGATTAAGCAGTATCACTCACCGCCCCTTCAGCGCGAGCCAGAACATCATCTCACAGCGTCCTGCTTCTTCGCGAAATGCCTGACTTTTCAGCGAATTGCCGCGTTGTTTACGTGTTAATGGTTGTTTTAACGTTCGCTAAAGCTACAGCACTGGTTAGAGACAGCTAGATACTACGAGTAGGTATGTTACAATTCGGGTAAAATTCGAATGTGTCTCTGCGCGAGCGATTACGAGAGATTATGCGCGTCCCCAAAAACTGCAGGCTTTTCAAGGGCTGTCGGGGTTTTTTTCACCATAAATTTGCGATATAACGTAGTTAAAAACTCTATCCTTCGTCTTGTTTCCGAAATTTGATTAAACATTGATCGGTTTGGTCATACGCTACACTTGAAAGTCAGACTCGTGTTTAGTGCTTTCAAAGTCATAGATCGCAAATTCAGGACTAAATAAAAGGTACACAGGACGGTAATTTAACGTTTTATCTTGTTTCTGGTGAAATTTTATTTAAATCTGTCTAAATGCGATGTCGATGCGAAATGCGATATTTTTGACCCGGAATGCGAGATATCTTTGCCCAAATGCTCACTGCCTGCCGTGGTTTTTGCCGTGTCGCGGCGGGTGCGCAACATGTAATTATGTGATTAATTGATTATGTAATGTAATTTCAGATAATTCAAATTAAGATATATATCATATATTTTTGGGAATGCTTCAATCTGTAATTACTGAAAATGTAATGCAATTATCTTTATTTTTAAGAAAGTTATGGCCATTTATGTTATTGGATCACAGCTTTTGTTTCAAGCCCATTGAAAAGCAATGGGGGTCAATATGCAAATTTTCGAGTGACCGTAATGAATAACCATAACTTCCTTAAAACATATGAGAGTGAATAAGGTATCAAATTTCATGAATTTTCATGCTCTATCTGGTGGGATAAGTTTCAGGCTCGATTTATAACATTTCAAAATTTTGTAACATACCTACTACGAGTTACCGTTCTAAATACATGGTTGATAACTCGTCTCTGAGTATGTTGCCATTTCACGAAGTTAGGTCCTCGTTTGCCTACATGATATTGTACTTACTCACTATTGCTCAGACGTCATATTGCACACGTAATTGAAAACAGCACTATCGCGAGCATGTAACCAAACATTATTATCATCGTCGCCGCTAGCATGTTGGCCGTTAGCTTGGCAAAACTCAGCTCTGTACTTTGTCATTAGTAACAGGCTGTTGCACATGCTTTCATTTGTACGCCGTCGTCCAATTTCATGGGACGTGGCATAAAGGCTACAGCATGTGGAATATTAGTCTTCCTCTGGTGAGACAGCAGGGGGCAGCACTGAGTCATTGGCATGAGAGTGACTGTAATGTAGACCTGCGATAAATATATTTTAAAATTTTCTTTGTGAAAATTAAATATATTTAAGTAATTTAAAATATTTGAATACCGATTCCTGACCACAGACTGTTTTTCGAACTATTTGAATTAAAATGATACAAATATTTAAACAATTGTAATACAATAGTAATTGGAATACATTGGAATACTGTAAGCTTCATTTTAGCTTAATTATTAAGCTGATTTCAAAGGTTTAAGCTTCTCATTTGGAATCCTCCTAAAACATCATAGAGTAATTACATTTACATTTTTACATTTTAAGCATTTAGCAGACATTTGAAGAGTGTTTTTCCGAAAATCACTCAGTCCACTTTTGATCAAGGTGGTTTAAGTGAGTTTTGGAAAAACACTCAATTGCACTCATTAACTGTTTGGGAACCACTGAATATCTCCGATAAAATAAAATTTCCACCACATTCATTTCTAAATACGTTCAAATAACACACGTTTGTGAGATTTGTTTTAAATACTTTCAAATAATATTTATTTTTGTGGGATAAATATTTGAAAAATGAAACAAATATTGCCTTAGTTGAGCATATTTATTTCAGTATTTCACCTATTTGGAAGAGATTGTATCCACAATGAAATATAAAATGCAACTATGTCTGACCCAAGTCTGTTGCAGTGCAGCACTCTCAGGTTCACAGGATCAGTGATAGAGTGTGATGCCCCGACCCCACCATTTTGTCTCCACTCCCTCTCCATACACTAAGCCCCGGTGCTCACCTGGCTTTTGACAACCATTTTGACGGTGAAGGAGAGAAACTCTGTGAAAACTCTCTTCAGCCAGCCCGGTCTACATCCCAACAGCAAACACAGAGACAAAGACAAACACAGATATAAACACATACAGTATGCACGCAGGTGCATACATGCACAAACACAATTTTGAGATTCACAAGATTTGAGAATTTTGAAAAGTGAAGACATCTACATGCACACGCTCACACGCTGACACGTATACACACACATGCATACACACACACGCACACGCTCACACACATGCATATACACACACACACACACACACATGCTCACACACATGCATACACACACACACATGCTCACATGCATACACACACACACACACATATACACACACACACGTTCACACGGATACACACACACACAAACACACACACACACACACATATTGTGGCATTGCAAGGTGGCATGGGGAAATGGCTGCCTGTCCTTTTAACTCTTGTGAGCCACTAGAGCCATCAGGACTACAGCTCCCAGCAGCCTGCAGTCCCACACCTGATTACAAGCTGTATTACCCTGATTGGGACTGCTGGCACCTGAAACCAATTTGGGGACTAAATAAAAGACGCACCTTTTCCCCTGAACAATTGCAAAGTATCTTAAGGGAAATGCCTGGTGAGTGAGAGAGGGATTGTTTTGGATTGTTTACTTGGCTTGACTTGGATTGTTTTGAGAACCACGTTTTGTGTACCGACTACTGATTGGATGAGAACTTGGATTGGATTTTGACAGTGGATTATGGACAAAGACAAATAGAAGCATTGTGGACTGTATGTGTTTGTTTTCCCGATTACCCATGTTTTGTAAAGAAATCCGTTTAATAAAATTATCATTTTGTTTTGAATACTGCCTCCTCCGGATTTTTCAATTGCCTATGCCCTATGAAAACGTCCTTGAGTGTCACCCCACCCCAAGTGGCACTACAATATGTACACACAGAAACACACACACAAGAATAAAAGGTGGTCTATACTGGGAGATGGGTGGGATGCAGGTCACTCACTCTCTGTCCCCTTGTAGGAGAAGCCTAAGCTTATGGAAGGTGAGATAGCAGTCTGATGTGTCTGCAGCCACTTTGTTGTTACCACAGTCTGTGGGAGAGAGAGTGAGGGAGACAAAGAGAAAGGGGGGTAAACAAATGCAGTTGCACAATGCATACACACAGGAGGAAATACAGAGACGCACTCATATGTAAACACACACACACAGACACACATGGCACACTAGTTGAATAGTTCTGTAATACTGTTCTTGAAAAGATGGAGAGAAATTTCTTAGATGCTGCCCTTTCACATTGACCATGCTCACATTACATTCCATTACAGGCATTTAGCAGATGCTCTTATCCAGAGCGACTTACAGTTTACATCTCTTACATACCATATCCAGTAAATATCCAGTTACACAGCTGGATATTTACTGAAGCAATTCAGGTTAAGTACTGCGCTCAAGGGCACAATGGCAGTGCCCCACCTGGGAATTGAACCTGCAACCTTTGCGTTACAAGGCCAGTTCCCAAACCATTATACTACACTGCCGCCCACGCTACTGTAAAAGAAGCACTTACACAGCCTTGGATTGATGACCAGGTCAATTTGGCTCTCAATTTCAAAATCCACCGATTGTCCCACCTTTAAACTGTCCAACAGAGATGACATCAGTGCTCATGTAATATAACAGCATTAAATCAATGTTCCCCCATTCCCCCACACCAGCCAATTCATCTACTTTCTTCTAGTTTGTTTAAATCAGGACATTTAACACTATTGTATATGTATAGTATATGTATGTGTATCGGTTGATTTTCAGGAAAACTCTTATAACAACCAAAAGTCTGATAAAGAAGTGTCAAAACTACAGCAGATTGACAGGAGCTGCACTGTTGTTCCTCTACCCCAGTAACACACGACAAGATAATATGTTGCTTTGGCTTTGTAGCAATATCCCAAATATTTTTGGCAAAATTATATGAGAAAAGACACAAAACCCTATTTATAAAAACATCAACAAAGTGCAAACTGACTGATCACAAACTACACACTTGTCATGGCAGGGCTTTTAGCAGACTCTTCTGCGCTGGATTGGGAGTGTGATGAGGGAGGGCGTGACTCACAGCCAGCTTCCGTAGCCATATCTGATGGTTCCCTGGAAGGTGGCGGACACATTGGAGATGGAGATCCCGATGCTGTCGTGCTCCCGCAGCTCCACCTCGCTCTGCCCAATTGACAGGTTGTGGATCTGCAGGCTGAGAGAGGTCAAAAGTCAAAGCCAGATATATAGGGTCTAAGACTCAGATCATGTATCGGATTCATCAAGCGCTGATATATTTGGAATTATTCATGACATCATTGTTCGTATTTATTTGCTAAATCCACAGTGTCCTAGACAAAGGGCCAGTCCCCCAAATTATGCTGGTCACTGGACACAGACACACATTATACTGGCCCTGCTCCAGAGAGATAATAAGCATGACACAGAAACAAGAATGGGAAGGATAAATACTAGGTGAATACTGGAGTAGTACTACTGAGTGGGAACTCAGTGAATAGTTTATGAGCACTGAATTAGTATTGGGTGAGTAGCTGATGAACACAGTATTGGGTGAGTCTTGAATGAGCATTGAGTTTGAACTGGTCTAATAGATTCAATTGAATGGATAAGCAGATGAACGTGAGTAGTAAATGAATACCGAATGAGCACTGAGTGAGTAGCGGAGCATTGAATGGACACTGGGCAAATTAAGGATGTTTGAGGTGATAATGAATGATAGTGGATGAATACAATAGGAGTACAATCAGAACTGGGTAAGTAAGTATGATGAATATAGAGTCAATACTGAGTAAGCTGTGGATGAGTACTGAGGGAGCAGTGGATAAGCACTGAAGGAGTGGGTTGTGGATACGTGAGCAGTGGATGAGTACAGTGAGAATTGGGTTAATAATGGATGAGTATAGAGTGAGTATTAAGTAAGTACTGGATAAGTGCTGAGAAACTAGTGCCTGAGTTCAAAGAAAAAAGCTGAATGAGAAGTGGTTGACCCCGAATGACCACTCCACTCACTTATTGAGGCTGTAATGCATCTTCCCTATGAACAGCAGAGACTTCTCGCCCTTGATGTCAGGGTAACGGGCATGTTGGAATGCAGCCTGGATCACCTGCGCTGTTTTTTCATTCACTGCAGAGAGAGTTAACAGCTGAGAGGGACAAACTATATGATACAATGACCTGCTCCAGCATCGGGGATGAAGAAAGTTACTGAATTAAGACCAGGAACATAATTCTAAGAGTTGGTCATCTTGCGGACACTGCAGAAAACAGAAAATGCACTCAGAAGAATCCCATTTGTCCTTAGGAAGACCCACAACCCACAACCCACTGAGACAAGCGCCCTCACTCATTTTACATTTTAAGCATTTAGCATTACATTTTAAGCATTTAGCAGATGCTCTTATCCAGAGCGACTTACAAGATGTGCATAAACACATGGTAGGAACAATCATAGTTTGCGCAAGAGATCAGTGCAGTAATATAGCAATAGACATCATTGCAGGCAGCTGCGTACCATACCTGGAACACTGGGAAGGAAAAGGTTAGTCTTTTTTTTATTTTTATGGAGTAAGCAGGGATGCATAGTGTTGAGAAAGTGGTGATGACAAGGCAGTGGTGATGACAATTAGCTAGATGTACAGAATTCAGTGGTAGTGGAGTCTGAAAAGGTGGGTTTTTAGTCTCATGCCTCATGAGTCTTTTCCCTCCATGTAGTCCTCAGGGTGTTTCTACTACACAGTCACTTGAAGGTTACTGTGTGCTACACGTTGGCCCAGACATATATGCACAAATCAGGAAATACAATCCAGGGAGTTGTCCACCATCCCTACTTACCATGGACTCAAACATACAGCATGGGCGCATTGCACCACACAGCACCTTAATTATGCCACGCGCAAACCTTAATGTCCCTAAGCACCTTCAGTTCAAAAGACCCTGAAGGGGTAACGTGCTTGTAGAGGTTGTGAAGAATGTTAAGAAATCAAACTGTTACATCAAAAACATTACATGGGGAGGTAATGCTTAAGACAATAAAGTCATTGTAGCATACAGGTCTGGTGAGGAGGCAATTGTCCCGGGGGCATTTAGTTGCAACACCAACAAAGAACCTTTTATATTTTGTTTCTTGTTGTGCATCCAACTCCCCAATTGGATGCACAATTCAAAGTTAAAACCTTCAATTAACCACTGAAGTGGAGCCCAACAGCGAACAAGCCAGCTATCAATTTCTGATTGACGTCATGGGTCTTTGATTTAGATGGTTTCAGTGAGATTACAGAACAGTGCACATAGAGTTTCTATAAAGAGAGAGACAGAGGGTGAGAGAGGGACATGGGGATAGAGAGAGTGTCAGAGAGAGAAATAAGAGGAGCAAGAGACAAAAGGAGAGGCCTCTAACATCAAAATTGAAGTGGCAGTATTTAGTGAAGAGCAGAAATGATTAGACCTGCAAGGTAACAATCATAGTGAGAGTTATAATTATAGCGGTTGAATTAAAATTACAATTAAAGTGAGTCACAGTTAGAGAGTTATAATAATAATAATAATAATAATAATAACACATTTTATTTATAGAGAGCTGTTTACATACCCAAAGCACTGTACAGAGTAAAAGGTGGACAAAATGAATCAAATAAACACTATTAAAAACCACTCTGAAAGCTACACAAACCATGCAATCAAAAATCAGGTCTAAAAACTGAAATAAAAGACAGTAATTTCCAATGGTTAAAGAAAACAAAATAATTTAAAACAAACCCTTCAAAGTTTATTTGAAAAATAACATTTTGAGGGTAGAGTGTTCCACAGTCGGGGTCGGGGGTTATATTGTGAGAGTTACAGTTAGTTACAGTGAGAGCTACAGTTAATTGTAGTGAGTCAAAATTGTTTGTCTTACACTTAGCGTTACAGATGAGTTTACAGTGAGAGGGATTGTTACTGTGAGCATCCCTCAAAGTAGGAGTTACAGAGTTAGAGTTACGGTGAAAGAGTTCATCACAGTAAGAGATACAGAATCGGAGTTACGGTGAGATAGTTCATTACAGTAAGAGTTACACTCAGCGTGAGAGAGTTCATTACAGTAAGAGATACAGAATCGGAGTTACGGTGAGAGAGTCCATTACAGTAAGAGTTACAGTCACAGTGAAAGAGTTCATTACAGTAAGAGATACAGAATCGGAGTTACGGTGAGATAGTTAATTACAGTAAGAGTTACAGTCACAGTGAAAGAGTTCATTACAGTAAGAGATACAGAATCGGAGTTACGGTGAGATAGTTCATTACAGTAAGAGTTACAGTCACAGTGAGAGAGTTCATCACAGTGACAGTTAACGAAGCAGAGATGGTTAGAGGACAGACAGAAGGACAACTGTACTCACAGACGAGCGCAGCAGGGTAGGTGACCCTGCAGACGGTCCCGGTGAACCTGAACGCGGAAGACCGGTCCACACACGACCGGGCCGTCCCGGCGAGGCACCCCAGCAGGAGGGACAGGACAGGGAGTGCAGCCATCGCACGTCAGTCTCACAGCCAAATAAACGCAAGGTGTCCTGCAAGCTCTTCTCTCCTCCCTGTGACTGTGTGGGGACTTGTTGGGGGTCCTCGCTGTAGAGCTGCTTTGTGCTGACTGCACCTGGGTGTGGAGGGAGCAGCAGGACAAGGGGCTGTGCTGCCTGGGGGTTGCAGGGGTGGGATGGGAGACTACAGAGGCATGCATCTGATCTGTAAACCAGAGTGGGTTGTGAGTGTGTGTGTGGGAGGGGGTGCGGGTTGTTTGCCATCAGCATCGTCTCTGGGGCAGGGTTATTGTCGGTCAACTGAGGAAGGGTTATTGTAGGTCAGTAAATAGCTGAAGTGTCTCTGCAGGGGGGAAGTAGTCCAACCAATTCCTCAACTCACAAACAAGTAGCCAAAACAACATTTTTTTCATACTTTTTTATTTTCAGTTTCAGTGCCAAGACATTTTCATTGCAGCCAACATGTATATATGAATGAAAGATGGTTCAGACTCTTGGGGGAAGTTACAGGCCAATTCTAAATGTTAGGAAATCAAAATCAAAACATATGGCCTTAAGACAGGGGTTCCCAAACTACCAGAACCCATGACCTGCTTCTTGACCAAATACATTGTCTGTGACACACCGCTTATTAACGTAGCCTTACCCATGTTCAGATATAGAATTAAAATGTTTTTAAACATGTCGAAACAACTACATGTACACTGTAACTAGCACAGTGCATGTATCGAGGAGGGTACGTAATATTTGGTTAGAAGTTATTTTTCACCCCCCATTTGTACCGTTATTTCCTGACACGCCTCAATGCCTTTCACAACCCACGAGTAGATCCCGACCCACACTTTGGGAAACACTGCTTTAATCTATTTAAAAGTCCAAACTCATCAAAATAGACTACGCACTGTAACACAATTTAAGCAGAAATATCACCTAAAAATATATGTAATTTATTAGAAAAGGATGTTTTTGTATGGTTTATATCTCAAAATGTTGAAGGCAGACAACAAATGGCACAGACACCTGAACCACACACAAATGAAGCCAACAACCTGTATAAGGTGAAACAAGGATATCTTATAGATCTGTTTAGTGATATGTGGCACAAGTGCCACTTTTGCTACCTGAAGAAGACTATATCGGTCAAAATGCATTGCTGCATACCAATGCCACCAACTATAACCATTGAATGGTAGTTCGTTGGCCTTCTGTTTAGTAGTGCTACTTGCAAATTTATATTTTTTAAACTAATGTCATTTATTTGTAGTTTAACTCCAAATGCTTCCAATTTTTTTGTTGGTTTGCTGTAGAAACACCTGCATTGAAAAAGGGCTTGGCTTCCATTTAGGCTGTGGGACAGAGTGGACTCTTTTATTATTCTTTTTATTTTGTTTCTGATTTTCTCCCGTTTTCTCCCAATTTGGTAGCCAATTACACTTGCTATTTTCAGGTCAATCCCTCCCTCATAGTTCGCTGCCGTAGCCCTGTGACCGGCGGCGATGAAGGCGAGGTATCGTTTCCTCCGAGATGGCACTCGCCAAGCCGACGACCGTAACTCTGGCACCCCAGAGCCACTCCTGTGCGCAGCGAACGTCTTGTCGGCTTCCCTCCCCCCTCCCTGGGGTGGACAGCCAATTGCCGCCCCTGGTGGCACTACCAGCCAGAGCCGACTCTGGCGCGACCGTGGAATCGAACCCCGGTCGCCGTGGCCAGCATCGGACGTTGAAACCACTAGACCATGTGGGTGGCCCTGACACAGTGGACTCTGATTGGATATAATTGGTTGGCTTGAACTCAGAACATCAAATAGACAATATACATACCCAGATAAAGATTATATTTTAAGAAATGTACATAATTGTTTAATTGATAACACTTTACTGTAATAAAGTATAGTAATAGATCATTAGTAAGGCATTTGTTAATGATGTATTTATCATTAATAAATCATTGTTACTACAATACCAAACATTATAAAATGTTTTAACAAGCATGAATAAATGTGCTTGTATTCAGTTTAGAAATCTATATATTAATGTTGTATTGATCACCCATAAATCCTTGGTAGATCATGAATTTACTCATTGTTTGTAAATGACTTGTTTAGCATCAGTGAAAGGTCCTTGTATGTATTTATAAAGGTCTTAATTTAGGATTTATCATGGTTTTTATAACACATCTAATCATTAGTAAACTAGATTTGCAGTATTTTAAAGGAGATATTTATCTTTTATTCAGTTTAATAAATGACCCGTTGCTTGTTTATAGGTGGGAATGGCATTTATAAGCCA
This sequence comes from Aldrovandia affinis, assembly GCA_029706075.1. Classification (NCBI taxonomy): domain Eukaryota; kingdom Metazoa; phylum Chordata; class Actinopteri; order Notacanthiformes; family Halosauridae; genus Aldrovandia; species Aldrovandia affinis. Next base: position 1,573,940 of record JAINUG010000089.1, on the reverse strand, counting down.
TTAGTAGACTCTTCTGCGGTACCTGATTTATAAACTAAAATCAATAAAATTGATTCAACTCTTGTTTAAAAGGACAAAGTGTATAAATACTCAAAAGCAGGCAGATGGCTTGGTTCGCTTCTAGATGTGCTTGAGTTTAAGTTCATCCAAAACATCCAGCTGGAGAAAGGCAAATACAGAAAAAAACATTTTTACCACAGGACTGAGAAACACAGTAGATACTGAAATTAACTTTTTTTTTTTTTTTAGTTTGTTTTTAGATAGGAAACTTTCTTTCCTATCTACAATGTGTATTGCTGTACGTTTTTGTCTTTTGTTTTCTGTATCAAGTTCAATGCCAGGCTTTTCATTTCTTAAACCTATACTAGACAGGGTTAATAAGGACAGAACCAAAGCAGGATAAAGGCTACTTTTCTCCTGAATGGTGTTTAGAATGTGGAGTAAACACTAAAAGTGTTTGCAGGCTCCTTGTAAACCCCCTTTTTGGCTGGACGCTGTGTTCTCTCTGCAGCTCTTTGGTGGGTGGGGGGGTAAAGGAGTTTTGTTTTGAAACATACAAAATAATAATAAAGGGAAAAAAAATTGAAAAGGGAACACATTTTGGCTCCAAATCAAAAAGAATCTGATGACGTCGAGTGTCTGTTGTAACTTCAGTCTTCTGATGAAACCCTTTTCCCTACCTGGTCTCAAATGTTCATGATGCACAGGACCTTACAGCATGTGTGCCAGATATATGACTATTGGTTTCAGTTTTAATTAATTGTGTGAATTTACCTGAAAATGAGCAGTCAAAAAGAATAAAAAGGATCCGATAGACACAAAGCTCCACCAATAACAATAGGCACAAACACAAACACCTGGGTTTGGGGAGGACACGATGGGCTCTTAGTAATAGTTGAGAAAAAACAAACCTTCTCTAGCTAGTTGGCTAGCTAGCAATACATGTGTCTGAAACAATAACTAGCTAGCATTCTCACTCGTAAAAAGTGGAGATGTGGTATTAGCTAGTTAGGCTACTGTGCGACATTCATTTAACACAATTTCAGTACACAAAACAAAATTGTGAAATAGTGTTTTATTTTTTCGTAATCACTACCTATATCAAATGAGACTCTTATCAAAGCTAGATAGCCACGTCCATGCTGTGTTTACATTTCTTGCATCTGCTTCACAGGCAGGTTAAAAGAACGGTAACATATGAACTGTAGGTCAGATCATTTCAGCACACGAATACAAATTAAGCCCGTGCATACGTTTCACAGTACATTATCTTCTGGACAATAAAACGCACCAACTTGACATTAAGGTTTAATTTAATTTTAATTGAATTGTGTAAATCAGGAGTTTTCTTTGAGCTGCATCAATTTTCCCAGTCTCGTTCCCAACAGTGTATCCAATACTGTTAAATATTGAAGGCTCTTTTTAGCAAATGTAGGGAACCGAATCGCCTTGGTGAAAGAGCCGTTCATTCGGCTCTCGGATTGACACAATCTCAACAATTATCCCTTTTCTTTCATATGAATTACATAATTTGTTAACAGTCATTGAAAAAAATCAATTAAAACCATATCTTCTGGAAATGGCTTTATAATTTGTAAACATGAATGATTCATTTTGAATTATTTGATGTGCATATGAACCAGAAGTCATTATTTTGATAGCTGGGTTGATTTAAGAAAATACTACCGAACAAAGAGCTGAATGAGAGCAAATGAACCGTCTCTTTTTAGTGAACGGAGCCAAATGAACCGGCTCACCAAAAAGAGCCGGAATGCCCTTCACTACATTTAGATAAACCCGACAATCAAGTCTATGGAAAATTGGCATGTGACCCAGTGCCTACCCAACCACATTCCTCACCGCATGTTACGGTGGTGCATGTAGGTTGCCTGGCAGCGGTCACTTTAAAACTGGGCAGACTGGTTCTGGGCCTACGTGACTCATCAGATGCTGGAATACTGACATATTAAAGTGCAAATCTCTCACTTCTGCGTCTCACAAAACCAAAAGGGGAGTGTGTTTTGTGAACAAGAAGTTTCACTTCCTTAGACAGGAAAAGTACCTTGAAACTACAAGAGTCCCTCGGTTTATGAAAATTAGGGAATTACCTTCCAAAAGAGAAATACCCACACACTATTACACTGTTCCAAAACATTTTTGAGCTGGCACAAACTAGCTGAGAAGAGCGTAAGGGTGGGTGGGCGAATTCCGTCTCGGCAGCGGAGCGGAGTTCAACGCCCGTAGAGAATTAGCTTGCCTCGTAGAGACGGGCAGCGAGTTCGTGTGAGGAGGGCAAATCTAAATAAATTGAGGGTATAATTGCCCACTAAATTGGGAGAAAAGATGGGAAAAAATGTTAAATAATAAAAAATAATAATAATTTGGTTTTATAATGCGCAGGCATTGATCTTTTGACATTTTCTCCACTTTACCCAGCATAACTTTGGATGAGCGTATATCATTACCACTCCACTGTCAAAAGCACTGTGGAAAGAAGGTCCTTACTTCCTTTAAGAAGGTAATCTTAAAGCGCTCGCAATTACAATCACCGCCAAGCTCAAAACATAGGCCAACTGATCAAATAAATACATTTATTTAATAAACCCTTCACACAAATACAGATTAATTTTAGAGATCTTTAACAGCACCAATAACAGAGCTGGTCTTTACAATAAGCATTGGAAGTCATTAACAGATTGATTTAGTTGGCAGCAAAATAAAACTACACTCAGTGTAAGTGTGTACCATTAAAAGGAACCCATCCCAAATGGGATTAGTATTGTATATATGACAATGTGGATAAAAAGTGAGACATTAATACATAAACTAGGCTTATAATATGCATGTGAATAACTAATATCCACATTGCTGTCCATTAATACTTCAAATTAATTAAGGGACAAAAGTTGCTGGATTAAAATAAACTTATTTTGCATAAAGTTTCAGTTGAGGCCTTCAGCCTCATCTCTGCCCCTATAATTTGCATTATCCTCCCGTCACACACACACACACACACACACACACACACACACACACACACACACACACACGCACGCACACACGCACACACACACGCACACACTCTCTCTCTCTCTCTCTCACTTCAACACACATCCCAGTTCCCTCTCACAAAAACTCCCCTCGCACTGACACACGCGCGCGCACACACACACACACACACACACACACACACACACGAATTTGCATCCTCCAACCGTTCTTTGCCACAGGCCAGCACGTTGCTCTGCGACACCTCAGCAGGAGCCAGTAAGATGAGGTCCAATTAAAATGTGTAAAGAGGGGTGTGGCTATGTTTAGGCTGCGGGGTGAATAAGCACCCCAGGCGAATGGAACCATGGCGAAAAGCAGCGTGCATAATGAGATCGAGCATGAACCCTTATTGAACACAAAGTGCTGTCCTCGGGCTACACACATATTTACACGTCTCCGTGCGCACGCGCAAAAGTTCTGGAGAAGGAGAAGGGGCCTCTGGCCGTCGCTGCTGGACTGACAGCTGTGATTTCTCAGGGCACAGGAATGTTCATAAGTTAAAAGAAACGTTTTTCGCACAATTTCTCCCTCAGAGTGAACACAGGAGAACGCAGACAGCCTCCTCCGCGGCGCATCGCAGAAACGCCCCCGTCACAACGCACCCCCCTGAGGCTACGCCCCGCCCTCCTGGTGATACCATCGTGCCGTAACACAGCCGCCGCGACCACCTGCCCACGCGTTCAGTTGGCCATGCCTTGTGGGGCTTCGGGGATCAGCGAGGCGAAGAAGGCCTTGAAGAAGATCCATGCAGTCCAAGCCAGAGACACTCTGTGGGGGGGCACCAGCACCGCAGGCAGGAGGACGGCCTCGACCGGGCCCGGCCCCGCCTCTCCCTCGGCCACGGCCTCTGCCTCTGCCTCTGCCTCTCCCTCTCGGGCCAAACCTGCACCCGCATCATCTCCTCCAGCCGGGACATCCCCCTACAAACAAGGCAGTCCGTCAGCTCTCAGAATACAAACACGCACGCAGGCACAGTCTGATCTCAGAACACACACACATGAACAATTCCCACATGCAAACACCACCCTTCAAACAAACACATGCACATAAACTCCCCTTTCACGCCTCACCAACTTATGGCACTTCATTACCAGGGCATTTGACTTCGACAGTGACTGTCACAAGAAAGCAAACACTCCAGAAGGTATAAATGCCATTTGCATTGGACTACTGGACACTTCACAAGCATGCGGCTGGAGTCCGGATCTTACCGGGCCTGGGTTCCGGTTCTGGTTCTGGTGGTTCTGGATGACCTCCGGGGCTGGTTCATTCGGGGCCGGAACCGCATGCCTCCGCCTGAAGGGAAACCAGCCGGCCGTGTGCCTGGGAGCAGGGAGGGACGCAGGTAGACTCAGGTAAATACAGGCTACGGAGGTGTCACTCCAAGCCCAGGAGGCAGTACTTCAGCATGTTAACTCAACAACCCAAGATGGAGGACAGGAGCCACCTGAACAGGATTCATTTGTATTTTTAGGGTTAGGACGGACTGTGACATATCCACGCACCGGTACCAAACCGGGAGTAAACCAGCCACATAAACAAATGCCCCATTAGTGCTTAGTTCCTGCCTGACAAGAATGCATCTGATCCAATGCAAAACATGTCCAGACCAGCTAAATAAGCAGCAGAAATATGGAAGAATCTGCCATTCCCAGTGGAGGTCTGTTTCTCAGGGAAGGCCTGTGTCCTTGAGCTCGACCGCCATCCTAATGTAAACCTGCAGCAGCAGCGCAGGACAGCTAATCTGCCTGCACAGCAAGGCTGCCCGTGTTCAAATATCGAGTTCGTGAACAAAGCAGGTCGATGTGCCTGAGGTTACAGTGACAACAGGCGTGGAGTTTGCCTCTGTATTTACAATATGAGATAACTTTCTGGGTCTGTTATTTGGGTCTGAAAACATTTATTGATATTGTTTTTTTTGGGAGCAACGAGCTTTGCTCACCGCATTTATTGTTGTAAAATAAATATATTCCCTCTTTACAATTCAAAGGTTTCTCCTTTCTCTTACTGATATTAACATTGCATTTTAAGCACCCACCCCCCCCGCCCCCGCATACTTTACTTTGCCTACTTTTCACACATTTTCTGATCAAGACACAAATAAATAGTCAGAGGGAATATGATGCACCACACACACACACACACACACACACACACACACACACACACACACACACACACACACACACACACACACACACACACACACACACACACACACACACACACACACACACACACACACACACACACACACACACACACACACACACACACACACACACACACACACACACACACTCACATTCCTCCCTCTAGCACAAATTCTGATCTCACGTCTCAATCTCTGGCCCTGGCTATAGGCTCTGGAATGAGCAACTCAGAACACTGACTCAGCACTGAAAGAGAATTACATAACAGTCCCAGGCCAGTACTGTACCAGAGCGAGTGAACGACTTCCCTCTGCCTGTGCAAACACCACGGACAACACATACACACACACGCCCACACACACTCCACCCTAACAACAAACAACCAATATGTTGCTCCTACTAGCACAACACACACCAGGGGCCTCCAGGACATTTCAGCCTCATCGGCTGACCCAGGATCAGCTCACCCACCCCTAATCGAAAACAAAACCCCTTCTATAGGACAAGTGTGATATGGACTCCTGACAAGTGTTTGAGTGCGCATTGCGGTTCTCATCACTTCCTGATGATGGGAAAGCCAATCAAAAAAACGAGACACTGGCAACACCGTGTTCAGAGGCTTTTACACGCCTTTGCACAAAAGCACACTTCACTTACTGGAGTGTCATGTATCCATACATTCTCTTCAGCATTCATGAAAAGGGACAAAGGTTAAGCAGGAGAGAGCGCAGTCAAAACGACTACAGCCAATAACAAAAACATGGCTCATTAGCCCACCCCAAAAGGCACATCTGTCCAAATGTCCAGCGTCCGACACTAAAAATTCCCTTCATTCCACACAGAGGCCGACTGTGACACACAAACAGGGGAGGCAGAGGATCACATTTCATAATCCTCCTGAGCATAATTAGCATACTTATTTTGCTTGATTAACCAGTCTGCCAATTCTAAGAAGAGTGCCATGCCCCAAAAAAAGAAGCTTCAAGGTATAAATACAATCTCTGTCCTCTCCTGTAATCATAATTATTTCTGCAACCGGATCGCTCTGCTGCGGTTTACATTTAATGTGACGTGGGCAAAGCTAATTCTGGCATGCTGCAACACAGTTCAGCACAGAGGAACGCACGGCTGATCAGTGACCCATGTGGAAATGAAAGAGTACGTTAAGCCTGAGCTGTAGGTGAGCTCTCCTGTGTTTGTGGCTCCCCAGACGTCCGCACTGATAATGCCACACTCTGACCAACACCAATATAGACATTGATAACAGTAGTATTAGTGATATGAATATCGATCAGAACGAAGGTACACGGACACCTTCAGGAGCCAGGATTACTATTAACATTAGAACTGAAAATATGAAAATTGATAACCAACAAATGAGAATGAATATTGATGAATTACAGGACTCTTTACTTGGTTTTTAACGCAACCCGTTTGGTTTTGTTATTTGACGGACTTATTTATTTTTCACTAGATTTACTTTTTTAAATACATTTTTATTGTGTCTTTTCTTCTCTATGTTTGTGTGAAGCACTTTGGGCTACTTTCTGTATGACAAGGTACAATACAAATATATCATTGTTACTATTATCAGTAAAGGTACAATAGATTATTATATGAATATGCAGCATAATAAAAGCACACTCAGAGGCATCGGAGGAGCGGACTGAAGACTCATAGCAGTTTAATTGTAGATATGAATACTGATTATCAATAAAGAAAGTATTCCTAATGATTAGAACATGAAGATGAAGATGAAGATGAAACATGAGAACAGAGGCACACTCACAGGTACATGAGGAGCAGGCTGCTCATGACGAGGACAAAGCGGCTGATCGTGGAGTAGAAGTACACAATGCTGAGGAACACGGAGAAGCGCGCCACCGTGTACGCCCAGTCCAGCCAATCGCGGTCCATGTCCTCCTCGTCCTCCATCACGGGCCCGCCCTGTGCGTTCATGCGCATGTTCTGGTTGGCTCCGCCTGGGTTGATGAACTGGGGGTCGGGCGCGTTCTGATTGGCCGGCAGGTTGTCGATGGGCGCCTGATTGGGCAGGGCGGCGGGGTGGGGGGCGGGGCTGGCGCCGGTGGGGATGGGGTCCATGGGGGTGGAGGCAGCGGCTGCCAGGGCCACCTGGCTAAAGGTCAAGTGAGGAGAGGGCAGGGTGAGGCAGGGGGCTGGGGATACGAGGACAGCACCTGCAAGCATTATGGGGGTCTGCGCCCCCTCATAACCCAGGGAAGCACACTGAGGGAGTGTATGGCTTTGACCTCAAACCACTGATCCTGGACCAGGATCCACCTTTACTTGGATGGGTGTGAGTAATCTCATCCTGGATCAGCTCTTGGCAGCAGAACATACCCAAAACAAATTCCACGGGGGAAGGATTATCAGGCCTGGCCTGTCGTCAGATATCTTCTCATACTGCAGACAGCTCTCGAATACAGAGGGACTACAACAAACACCAATGGAGCCAGCGAAGATCCCACTCTCAACCCCGCTATAGAAAAGCCTGACATGTGGGCTACTGAAAACTATAGGACTATAAAGGAAATGGAGGATTGTGCGAGCAGACTAAAAAGGAAAATAAGGCAGCTTTGAAACCAAGTGTGTGGTCTCTGATGGGCATGCTGAATTCACTCAGGGTCCTCTCCATGTAAAACAGCAGGGGTGAGTTCATACAAGTTCATGCGGTACCGTGGGAGCGAGCGCCTACTAAGGCAAGTAGGAGACGCTAAGCACTTACTAATGAATGTAGTACTGGCGGGCATACATCTGCTGCAGCCAGAGAAGCTGCTGGGGGCTGTAAAGGGAGTACGTGGGGAATGTCGGAGGGGTCATCTGGGCCGGCCCGGGTCTGAGGAGAGACAAGCCAGCGGTCAGCAACATGCCGATATACGCACCGGTCACCATAAACAGCATTCCAATATACAGAGCGGTCACTGTCAGCAACAATACGATATACCCCACGGTCAAAGTCAACAACATTCCGATATACCCGACCCTCGCGGTAAACAACATTCCAGTATGCCCAACGGTCACTGTCAACGCAAGTCCAAAAATATATCACGTGGTCAAGATCAACAACATTCCAATATACCGTACGGTCAAGACTGACAACGTTTCGATATACGGCAGGGTCGCCGTTAGGTCAAGAGTGTGGCATGCGCCCCATGGTCACCGTTAAGAATGAACAGCGCAATATACCGTACTGCCAACAGCATCTACGGACATCGAAGGGTGTATAACCCACAGTCGCCACCACCTGACAGGAACGTGAGAGTGACATACATTTAATCGGCTCCCATTGTTAATGTTCACATCAAACCGTCCGTCTGTCACTGCCTCTCTCTCCTGCTGTGGCATTGCAGCCTCACCTGTGAGGGGGAACCCCAGTACTCCCCATCTGAGAGGGGGAACCCCAGTACTCCCCATCTGAGAGGGGGAACCCCAGTACTCCCCATCTGAGAGGGGGAACCCCAGTACCCCAGTACTCCCCATCTGAGAGGGGGAACCCCAGTACTCCCCATCTGAGAGGGGGAACCCCAGTACTCCCCATCTGAGAGGGGGAACCCCAGTACCCCAGTACTCCCCATCTGAGAGGGGGAACCCCAGTACTCCCCATCTGAGAGGGGGAACCCCAGTACTCCCCATCTGAGAGGGGGAACCCCAGTACCCCAGTACACTGCTGTGCTGGTTGGGCTGGAGGGCTGGCCCCTGTGCCTCAGCCCCTCCGCTGGGGGCCCTGTGGGGGGTGAGGGGGTGGCTGTATTCTCTCCAGTCATGAGGGGCAAGGGATCCGTCCTCTGCTGCTCTGCTGGTGTCACCTGAACCAGGGGCAAAAGACAAGTGTTTAAATCTGAAACTGCGCACGCACAAGATTCAGGGTTTTTAAAAAACGAACAAAAGAAACATCTGGTGTGAAACTGCAGTGCTGTCTATAATTGGAACTGCACCATAGCAGTTTTGTTTCAGAGAAAAACACAAGTTGTAATAAGCCCCAGAGGGAGCAGATGAGAGGCACAGTGCGGAACGCTCGCTGCACCTGTCGCCGGTCGTGAAACGGAACCACATCAAGGCTCTCACGCGGCAAAGTGCCACTGAACAGGAAAGGAGGGAGAAGGTTTCTGGCGACGGTGCTAGACTTTTCTCAGATCAGATGAATCTTGATTCATCTTCAAAATGGCATTACTGGAACTGAACAGCCCAGAATGGACATCACTCTCCCGTGCCCTCCACTGTACACTTGAACTGAGTGTTTATTCTTACATGTCTTTATATACTGTTTGTAATTTTGCACTGACTGGTTGGCATTTCAATTTCGTTGTACGTGTTACAATGACAAATAAAGGATCTATCTATCTGAACTGTTCGTAAGCAGTCCCAGCACATTCCTGTTCTGAATGACTGGTAGCTTCTACAGAATCTACAGATTCTACGCAGTCAGTAGAATTAAAACCAAAAACCATCGTAGCCTGGCTGCTTTTGAATATTCATGACCACCTGCCTTTGCCGGAAGTCTTGAAGTTTGACAATGCGCCGAACTGCCATGCAAACTTCAGAAAGCAACGGTTTAAAAAAAAAGCATTCCGAAACAAATGGCCCACTTTAAGTTTCTACCTCACAGAATGTAGAAGTATGGCTTGCTCTACAGATAATGGGCTGGTTTGCAGCATTTCCTGAACCTAGTTTCAGAGAAACCCAGCTCAATGACAGAAATCACAACAACAACAACAAAACTGCAGCAGACAGCAGCAGCTGTGGCTGATCGGGAAGGAGGAGGAGCCTACCTTGGGCCGGGCTCCCAGCTGAGCCGCTGTCCTGAACGCACACACCAGGTGAATGGTGGGCGTCGCGTCCGACTGAGAAGAACACAGAGCACAGAATTTAGAACCACAACAGAGCACTTAGAACACAGCAGGGATGAGGAAACCCACACACAATCACATGGCTCAGGTATCATAAACCTCATTCTTTCCCCCAGATATTATTTTCTTTTGAGATGGCATTAAACATACTCTTTTGATTGCTTAAAACAAACTGTTCCCAGTCCTGGTACCATCCCCCCACCCACAGTGGAGCTCACCATTAATTAAGTCTGTCAAGCTGTTAATTGATTACTGGTCTGTACATGACATCTCCTGAGAAATTCATGGGGTACTTTAGGACGATGACTGGGAAACACTGCTCCAGGGCATTTGGTATCAGTTTTAGTATGGAGGTAATGCTAATACCACCTCCTGCTAGATACCTGGACACACCCAGACAAAATGAACCGGAGCCAGGGCAGAGAGACACACAAAAAATAGCTATTATTGTGTACAGGAAAAGAACAAAACTGGGTATTCAAAACGGGGAGTGCAGAGGAGCCATTGTCAGAAGGCTAAAGGGAGGTTTCAGAAATGCTTCTGTGAGCTGGATCCCCCGGGGAACTCTGGGACACGATCCGGTTACTGTCTGGGACCTCCTTTGTACCACTGATCTGAGCTCCCATTGTATCTCAGAGGCACAGTAACAGAAGGGGGCATCATAGATTTTTAACATTGTTTATTGGGTCAGAAATTCTAGTACAAGCAAGATTTCAATACGGCATTTTTGAAGACTGCTTTGAATCCGTTGTCGAAACCTGCAGGTTCCACTGTTTCCTGCGCATGGTGGAACGTTCCACATAATTTGGGATGTTGGGAAAACATGGTGACAACAGGGTGAAAATTGAACCTAACCATTTAAGCACATCGAACGCCACATCGTAACTATGCAATTCTGAAAAAGGAAAATTCCACCACTGTTTAGAGTTGACAGGAAACAGATGAAATGAATAAAATAACATGTGTTTGGATGGATGGATGGGTGAACTGTTTTACCTTTCTGAAGGCATCTTGGATTGGCAGATGGTCCAGGAGCAGTTTGCCTGAGTAGATGATTCTCTGATCCTTTTCGAGCTGTGGTGGAGGTTGGAGGTCAAAGGTCAGAAAACAGCAGGCGTTACGCATGATTGGGCCCACATCTATCAGCCAGTGTGTTGCCAACACCTGCCATTGCTTATCTACAAACCTCTAGCTACTTGCTGATATGCACACTATTCAAGGTTGCGTGCGCTAGCAACCGTCCCAATGTCACAGAAACAGATTGAAATAGGTAGTATCTATGAAAGACACAACACAATCCACTATATTTAGCCATGCCCCGAATGCCAAGCTCAGCATGGGACCTATAGGGAATTACGTTCTGTTAAGGTGGTTTCAGCACAGACATATTTTAAATCTGCTCGCTAATAATTCTAAAAACTGTGAGAACACGATTTCATCGCACAGCTATTTTAAATAGCTGGCTAAATGATACAGTATTCGTACCAGACGGTGTATATTGTTAACTAACCGTGTTTTCCTACCGATGGCCCTGCGCACGATAGCTAACGTGTTGTAGCTAGGTTACTGCATACCGATACACTGTTTCAAATGACCGCGTTCCACTTACCGGGTTATTTGGGTATACTCTGAACAAATGCGTCTTCAAATCCTTCACTGTCCAGTTTATATCAACACCTTTGATGATCTGATCCGGGTGGGCTTGGTTTGGCGTTTTTACAACAAGCGTAAGCGTCCTTTGTTCCGGAGAACTACTCGGATTATCCATTTTAAAAATTTAATTTCGCGTCTCCCCTGTAAGCAAAAGTTAACTCTAAAGCGAAACTGGTTATCTAACCAAAAAAAGGCTACTCTTAACAGAATAGTTACTGTAGTTTGCGATATTAAATTTATGCCAAAATTTAAAACAAAGAAACTAGATTTGTTTCAGTACCTCTTTGCTAAGGCATGTAACACGATTTTCAATCTTTTACAAACATCAAGAGCGGCGTAAGACGTTCGACGAAGAATAAAGTTTAGGTGTTGTCAGATGTGAAAGAGGAAGTTTCGGATGGCTGATGTAAATCGTGGGGTGGGTTTGTTTCTAAACACAGTGTGGCCGCCTGTGATTGGCTATTGTATGTTCGCACTCAGACGTGGAAGCTTGGGATGGACAACACGTTACTGCGCATACTCCGCGAACCGTACAGTATCAACGCTATCTGATGTAATAATTTGAAAGCGTTTACGACGGTATCGGACGAGTTGCGCTAGTTAACTTGAATTCGTACAAATTATTTGTTTATGTGAAACAAGCAACCTCACAATGTGCATTCATATTCACGTATGAAAATAATGTATCTGTGTTTCCAATAAACGCACGCGACATATTCGTAGAAAGGAAATGGCAAAGCTTAAGACCCATAAATGTAATTTGGCCGACCTGTTAAGATTGCTAAACACATACTGTGGAACGAAAACAACATGCTTCTTTAACATATGCTTCTCATATCAGTTTACATGCAGGCGTTGACAGCCACGTCATTCCTTAAATATCTAAACATATATTTGCTTAGCAGACACCGTCTTTTGGCTGATTAGTTGTTCCGGGAAAATTATATTTTAAACATTTCGCAACGCTATAGGACATTTTCTTTACTGGATCAACCGATCAGGGAACCTTGCCCAAAGGAACTACAGCAGCCACTACACTCATGTCCAGCACCCACAAACTTCACATGCTACCCTGTTTACCCGAGGTGTTCGTTAAGAATACCTTAAGCAAACTTCAGATTTTCAGAAAGGTTTCTTTCAAGTCAGGTAATGAAAATTCTATGTTGTGATAAAAAATAATGATGTGAAACAGCACGCTTTAGTTAAATGTGCATTAGTCATGAAATGCCAGGACATAACAAACAGGGAATAATAATAGTTTACTTAAGAGATTCCCTTATAAAGAGTGATGCAGTAGTGCAGAAGATACAAGTGCGGAGTACAGTGCCAAATGTAAAAAAATATACAGTAATGAAGTGTACGCACAATGAACAATATAATTCGAATACAAAGGATACCACAGAGAGCATAAGAAGATACAAGTGCAGAGAAGAAAATTCAATTTAAGTAAGTTCCCAAATGCATGAATCATTTGCCCAACCCATAGCCTCAGGTAATATTCCTGGGGCAGTTTTTTGATTGGATGGAAAGACAGTGAACAAAAAAGAGTGTTCCAACAGTTAAGGTGGTTTCGTAATGTTGTGGAGTGCATTTCCCTGGCATGGATTGGTGCACCAATACCCTTGGGGGGCAAGGCAAATGTTAACCATTACTTAATGATGCTGAGTGGTCACCTTCACCCCATGTTAAAGCATTTCATTCCTGTAGAGGGGGTGTCCTTCAAGGTGGCAATTCCCCTGTCCACAGAGCAGGAGTAGTCACCCAATGGGTTAAGGAGCATGCCACTGACATTATCCATACGTCATAGTCTCTTCTCTGTTACCAGATCTAAACCCAAATCAAGAATTTATAGCATATTCTGGAATGATGGCTGAGACACTGTTTTCCATTTACATCGTCTAAGTGTTAGTTGATTGACCTTCACAAGAGTGGTGCTGTATTCCTCCTGCAGAATTCTAGATGCTGGTAGACTCTGTGCCCAGACACATACAGGTGATACTGGCCACAGGTGATAGCCCAACAGTTTATTCAATTACTTTACACTGGTGTTTCAATATTTGGTTCACTGCTTGTGCCAAACATTGGTAAATCCAGCTCATAAGGGCAGTTTACTTGCAGTGTACTTATAGGGTACATACAATCAAACACCACAAGGGTTCCATTTTGACAGAAAATGTTCAGTTCATTACACACTCCAGTTATATACTCAAATTCTGGACAGGTTCAGGTTTGGTGAATTCACATACATTATAAAGAGGTGAGTCTTCAGAGGGTAACAGAGGGTGCTCAGTGACTGTGCTGTTATTATGTATGACTTATATATAATTATTATAGGCCTATATATATATATATATATATATATATATATATATATTATTTAATTATTATAATTCTGCACCAATGAAGTGGAGCTCCTAACATGACACAGACTACCAACCTAAACTATCCCAAATACTGTAAAACTGTAATGATTATCAGACCCAGGCTAATCCCATGTTTGGCATGAGTTTATATTCTTGAGTAGTATTATTGTGAGTGTTTTTATATTATTAGTCAGAATTGATCAACTGGTGCATTTTTTTAAAGGGCAAACATTTTGTACTACCAAGTACAACTACAACTCGTACAACTAATCTGATGTCCTGTGTACTATCTACATTTGCTGCCTAAATCTAAATCTAAACAAAATGTCATATGTGGTTACAAAAATAGCCCAGGAACAAAGCCATCTGTTCTCCACGGCCTTCAATCCACCGCAACTCCAACAAAGTTAAGACGCAGCTGGATATGAAATTGTTATTTATCAGACTGAGGAATCCCTGTGTTAGTATACACGAGGTCACCTGCATTCTCTGGCAATAGATCTCCCTGTCTTAAATTCTCATATGCACCCTAAAACCTGATTTATGCTTCCTTAACACATTAATTTCCTGTGAATGCATATTTTTGGTTGCGACACTGCCAACACAAGGGGCACAAGGCAACACAAATTTCGCTGGTGGGGACCAGACCTGAGTAAAATAATTATTTCAAATACTTTAACCCTGAGGAAGCCAGCAAATTGAATGATTCTTTAAATTACATTATTCTTTTATATGATTGTACATTTTTGGTTGGTTGAAAAATGATCTACAGGAGTGTTTTCAGATTTTTACTAGAGTTAACGAATTTCAAATGCATGTCTGGGCGGGATTAATAAGGTACTTTCAATTAATTTCAATACCTGAGAGCTCATCACATAAAAAATGCACTGTTCAGATGTTGGAATTGTATGCAAACACTAGGGCTGTGTTCGAAACCGCTCCCTATTCACTATATAGTGTACGCCATTTTGTAGTGTGCGACGAATTCTAAACTGTTAATTTCGTTCACTATATAGTGAACAATAAAATACCCACAATTCACCGTGATTTGTAGTGAACAGCGAATGTACCCTACAATTTCTCCCGTGTACCACAATGCAATGCGGTCGTGTCATACCGTCATACATACACCTCCGTTTATGCCTCAAGAACAAAAGTTGAGCCAACAGCAGTAAAACAGCAACAGGAATCATGGTGGTGGTAACGTTAGCTAACTGCTTTAGCCACCGATAGCTACCGTTATTATCGCTATGGGAGTTGGTGCTAGTCGTGAGCTCGTGAGTTATCCTAACGTTATTTTCTCCACACGAGCTAGTTAGCTCACGACTTCCATAACGGTAGCTATTGGTGGCTAAAGCAGTGGCTAGCAGACAGCACCACAGTTGACAAAACCACACTTGCACATCATTAGAATTTCAACAATTTATTTGGGATTTAACATTCAAAACTGAACATGCAAACCCGATACCACCTGAGTACATTTCAACCTGCTGCCATGAGTGCTCGGTTTGTTTACGATACTGGGCGCGTCCGCTTGCGTCACCTGAATATCCGGCACTTTTTTGGACGCAAATGACGTTCAGTTGTAGTATCCGAAAACAGTATTTTTGTTCGCTACATAGTACACTATATAGTAAACACTATATAGGGAATAGGGAATAGTGAACGAGTGAGCGGTTTCGAACACAGCCTAGGTGTAATACCATGCATTGAGTGGCAGTAGTTTAAAAAATATGTGGTGATTCATCCTAAGAGAAATGTAATGCTGCTGCACCACATGGTTCCTATACAAGAAAAATGGGAATATTCAAATCTATCTAAACTGCATCTAATCTGTACCTTTCTAACTGTGATATATGATTTTATTTAGGGAGGTCCCCTCATTTATAATAATAATACTAACTAGAGGCTGCAGAAAACCTCAGAGAACAAAAAAAAAAGAAGCCCTATATGTTTCCTTGAAGCACGTATACATTCACGTCCCTGCACGGTGTGCCACGGGAGGCTTACATGTACCAACAACATATGGAAAAAAATAATAATAATTTAGCTCTGGGGGGGAAAAAAAAGCCCTTTGGGCTTAGAGGCCTAATGATAATCTTTATACCTACAACATGTTTCATACAAGGTGCTCAAAGTACAGGTAACTGCCAAAATAAAGGAAAACTTGAGTAAATTAGGTATACCAGATCTCAAACCAATTGAACACTTATGGGAGATTCAGGAGTGGTGCCTGAGACAGCATTTTCAACCACCATCAACAAAACACCAAATTATAGAATTTATCGTGTAAGAATGGTGTTGCAACCCTCCAATATAGTTCCAGACACTTGTAAAATCTATGCCAAGGCACATTGAAGCTGTTCTGGCATCTTGTGGTGGCCCAACCCCCTATTAAGACACTTTATGTTGGTGTTTCCTTTATTTTGGTACTTACCTGTACATTATATCTAAGAGAAAATAAAAATAAACTGATGACATTAACACCCATGAAAATATGGTATGCACAAAGCTGGTTAGCTGACTTAATGTCTATTGCAGTAACCTGTTGAGCCTATGAGAAACCACAGCCACCTGGAAGACTTCTAGGAATTAGCATGTGTCATTAGCTGATGCCAGTAACTAGTGCAGCAGCAGTTCTTCAAATATGTACTCTGAGTATCAATCTGCCTGAAGTGTCAACACGCTGTTGCCCCGATGGTGAGAAGCCGTTGAATGGATGAGAGGGCCCTCCAGGGTTACTGGCAGTAGAAGGTGAGGACGTTCTCCTGGTTACCCCTGATGAGCAGGACAGGGGGCCGCAGGTCACGAGACAAGGTCTCCAACCAAGCCATGTAGAGAGCACTGGGACACACTCCTCTACGCCCAACAGGCATAGTCCTGCCAGGGGGGAGAGTAAGAAAGAAGAAAGGTGCCATGTTATAAGCAGGGACAGAGAGAAAGGGCATACGAGGGAGACAGAGTGAGAGAAAGAGAGAGAGAGAAAATGAGATGGAGAAAGTATGAGATGGAGGAAGACAGAGAGAGAGAGGAAAGGGTACATGTTATGATTATAGAAATGGAATGAATTGAGTATCCTCCTTTAAAGGAATGGTGAACTGTAAACAGCCATAAAGGAAAGAATCTGATTAATCTACAAGTCACTTTATTTACACTGGCAGCAGCGCTGTGCTTCTCTTGGGAGGAGTAGATACTCCTGTCTCACCTGGTATTCAGTTTGATTGAAAGTGAGAGCAGGGATGAGTGCTAAAGCTGGTTTAAATTTTCACCAGGAAAATTCCATTTCCACACAAACAGCTGGTTTTCAGCCCTTGTGTCTGGGTAATGTTTCACCACACAAATGAACTTTGCTGTGTCTTGTTTGTGCCTGTTCCCTGACAGGAACAATACAGTTATTTGGAACTGATTTAATTTGAAACTCAGTCTGCTTTTTAGTGAGTCTTAAAATAATGATGTAAGCAGCTGGAATACTTACAGCACAATCAGGGCAGCATCTCTGGAGTAGTCCTGCAGAATCTCATTCAGACGGACCTGTCTCAGAGACTGGTACACACAAACACACACACACACACACAGTGTATTGTGACCCACCCAGAGCATTGTGCACACACACACATACAACACATGCATAACAGACCCAGAATAAAAACATATTTAAACACAGGCACAGTCATAGTAATGCTATCTTAGTCAGAGCTGTGCAAATCGCTCCTGAAATAGCGTCACCTTGGCCTTGTTTCTCTCCAGCTCCTCGTCGGAGATCTTCCAGGGACAGCCTTCCCTCATCTGCTCCACTGCACTGCTGTCCTTGTGGCCGTCATTCAGCCTGTACGGCCCCAGCATGTCCTCAAACCTCTTCACACTGCGAGGGGGGGCGGAGGAGAGAGGAAGACAGAGACAAAGAGGAGAGAGGAGGATAGAAGCAGAGTTGTGGTACTTCATTATACTATTGTGACAGACTACTGACAAGGGAAACACAGAGACATGAGACTACATCTATAAATGTATAAAAATAAATAACACATGTACACACACACATACAGGAGTTCTATATTACAGAGGATATTCTGTATATTCTGAATGCCTTCATGTGGGTGAGCTGTAGAGGGCTGCCTGTGTATAGCCTTACTAGAGAAAGAGGGAAGAACACGGACAAACAGACTTAAGAACAGCTTCTACCCCAGGGCCATACAAGAACTGAACACTTCAAAACTCTGACACGGACTGTTGACTATCAGTACTGCAACACCTACACTCACAGCACACTTATAGAACACTGCATTGATGTTTACATTCCTTCTGCACTTTTGTTTGTATGTTTATACTCCAACTGTATTACACTTCTGCCATAGTGAGCCTCTGCAATTCGGAAATGTGCAATATCTGGAAGTGCAATATCTCATCAAAATAATGTAACTTTTAACTTTTAACTTTTTAACAGCAAATGTTCACATTTCATTTTATTTATTTATTTAATTTTATATCTAGAACCTTAATTTGTTTCTGCTGTTCTGTTGTGTTTTGTTTTGTCTATGTTATTGGTAAATGTACCATCAGGATTGCCACTCAATTTCATTGTACTCTGTGCAATGACAATAAAAGAAATCTAATCTAATCTAATCTAAGAATAGTGGTACAGAGGAGTCAGAACAGGGAGGCCCTACTGTTCAGCCAGCGGCTTCTCGCTGATGTCAGGAAGCACCTGGACGTCATGGAAACCGAGGCGGAACTTGCTGATGAGGGCCATGATCCTGGAAGGGAGAATGTGATCACATGACCTGCCCCACCTTCCCTAGTTCAGTGAGTTATTTCAGGACAGAATTGTGAACAGATTCCTCTTTGCAGCTGGCTACCCAGAATGCACCAAGGATGAAGAGGGTGGGGCGTCACTCACTCGTTCTTCTGCTCCTCTATGTGCTGGATCTCTCCGCCCACAAAGACACGCACCTTGCACCTCGCCCAGCGCTTCTTACGGGTTAGCAGGTAGGGAAGCATCAGTGTAAGACCTGGCGGCGCATGAAGATGACATCATTCTGACCCACCCCACGGCACATCAAATTGACATCACTCTCATCTCTTTCTGATTAAACAGCTAACTTTCTCTCATGCTCTCATAAATATTTAGCTGTGAGAGTTTGGGACAACAATTTGCTTGTTGTTCACTCCACAATAACACAAGGGGAGTGGTGAAGCTCAGAAAACTTCCCTTACTTCCAAAAGGAAGTGTGCTGTGAAGTGGTTTTGGGCTCAACCACACCACAGACATTGTCACGACGGTAACCAAGACGGAAACTCTCCATATTTTACTTTCATTTCTGTTCCTGCATTGTTGAGCCTGCATTGTCAAAGCAGCTCCCGGAATGTGTGAGTCAGACACAGAGTGTTCTGTGCCAGTCTCTGGTTGTTCTCTACGGAGAAATATCCAAACTATTAACTTCACTGCATATCTTTGGTACCACCTCACCTCCATCATCAGAGAGCCAGTACACGTCTATAGTCTTCTTCCCCTGCTTGGACTGGAACTCTGTGCAGGGCTGAGGGATGCCAACCAAGGCGTCAGGGTCCACTGCAAACAACAACTGTCCATCAACTGCCTGTCCACTCCGCATTTCTTACTTTAGCCATCAGGAGACGTGAAATACCCCCCCCCCATGAAACGCAGACTCCTGGACAGCACCAGAGCTCAGATACATACGTGTGGCGTTGGTAGCAGGTACAGAGGGGGCTCTGTTGTCCATCTCAAAGGCGGGGTTCACTAGTGGTAGGGGAGAGCAGTGAGGCTTTAGGGGTTCAGCAGTAATGCACAGATACACCACATGGACTTCTACTGTTCGGGGCTTCCTCACCATGTGCCTGCAGGCTGTGGGAAACGTCCAGGCCCTCCTTCATCCGCAGCACACACACTCCGTACTGCAGGTCGAACGCATCGCTGCAACACGCACACATTACATTACATTACATTACATTACAGGCATTTAGCAGACGCTCTTATCCAGAGCGACTTACAGTTTACATTTCTTTACGTACCACCGGCATCACTTGTGAGCACATACACATTACATTGCGCACACACACGCAACACATGCATCAAACACAAACCACTCATACAACCACAATTTTACACACAAAATGCACATTGTCCACATGCACAACACACAAAAACCACACAAAAGATGCACTACACACACACACACACACACACACACACACACACAATTTACACTTTACATACATACCACACACACCACATGCAAACCCATACAAACACAGACAACCCATTACCTATACTGCAAACACACACTCCCTGATCTTTATAGACAGGCATGTCTCTCACACCACTGTGGTGGAAGCCCTGCAGTGCTACAGTGGCAGCTGTGCAGGGGTGGTTAGAGTGGTGCACTCACTGTAAGATGCCCACATAGTTGTCGATACAGCGTGGCCGGGCCTCGTGCCAGTTCCCCTTATAGCCTATCACCAGGACGTTGGGCCGCATCCGACCCAGACCTGCAGCCTGGGGTAGAACACAGAGCCAGAACCAGACCCCAGAGGGATGGTCAAAGATCAACTGCACATGCTGGGTTATTTTACATATTTATAACTACATTACACATTTAACGATATATGATGTTCAGGCCTCAGGCTTGATGGAGAGATTGGGGAGGGCTGGGGGGGATGGTGTGGTGGGGAGGATTGGTGGAGAGGCTGGGGGGGTGGGTGGGTGTGGTGGGGAGGGTTGGTGTAGAGGCTGGGATGGTGTGGTGGGGAGGGTGGGGTGGCTTAGGGGGTGTGGTGGGTGTGGTGGGGAGGGTTGGTGGAGAGGCTGGGAGGGTGTGGTGGGTGTGGTGGGGAGGGCGCAGAGACTGGGGGAGTGTGGTGGGGAGGCTGGGTGGAATTGTTTTACCTGCAGCAGCATCTGCACTCCGACGCGCAGGTCATCTGCCACAACACCACGGTAGAAGGACTTGCTCCGTCGTTTGTTCAACCACGCCACATGACTGCTGCTTCCTGCTGCGTCCGTAGCTGCAGGAGATGCACCACCCTGGGTGGGGGGGCAGTCAGAGGGGCAGAGGGAAGGGGGAAGGGAGAGGGGTATATGTCAGGTATATAAATGTAAAGGTAAGATTCTATCCTGACGGTTTTATTGTTTTGCTGAATTGATCAGTGAATACAGAAATGCTTACAGGGACCACATTCCCACACATCATTAAACTCAAGTTCCTGGTGAAGGTGCTGACGAAATCTACCAGGGCGGGGCGGAAACTGGGGGGACCGGTGAGGACCAGACACTGTGGCCTTGGCAAGGAAAAGGGAGGGGCATAGAGAATAGACAGAAAGAGAAAGACAAAAACAGACAGGGGAGTGACATTAGACAGCTGTCTAATCTCTAAAATGTCTTTCTCGTCAGAACATACCAGGGTCTGGTTGTAACAGTTTGGTCTTAGGCTGGTCTTAAGTGTTGTGTGGGACATTTGCATGCCTAACTTCCTGATTGGGCTTCACATCTCTTGTAGAGATAAAGGATTGGTCACAGCTACACCTGGTGGATGGTGTATGTATTGCATGTTCATGTAAATGAAGACATAGCAGCTAGTGATATTCTGTAGCATTCAGAATGTGTGCATATTCATCTTACCTCCACAGTACTCTGAAATGCAGCAGTTGCATAAAACTGACATTGGGCATACATAGAGCTGGAGGAGCTCATGCTCTGAGGACAGGTGGAGAGCTCTGAGGACAGGTCCGTGACTACCTGTAGTTCTTGACGTGGTCATCCACCTGGTTCAGGCTCATGGAGTATGAGAGAGCCATGTTGTAGGAGCTGGCCTGCACCGAGGATCCCCAGTTCACAGCTGGGAGGCAACCACACAATTCACACACAATTAATATATGATTCACACACAACTTACACATTAATGTACAATTTACCTACCGTTCACACACAATGAATATATGATTCAGACAATTCACACACAATTAGCAAACAATTAATGTGCAATTTACCTTCACACTTAATTCACACACAATTTACACACAATGAATAAATGATTCAAACACAATCCACACACAATTTACAAAGAATTACTACACACCTGTAGTATTAAGTAATTAATACAGGATTTACACACAACTTACAAACAATTCACAATTCATATTCAATTCACAAAATAAATTCACAGAAATTGTATGCACAACTCTCACATGTAATCAAAAAATTAGAGCTGCCAGATAGAATAGAATAGACCATTGCATTTTATATGGCACCTTTCAAGGAACACAAAGAACCTTTCAGTGAACGGGGGAAACTCACCTCAGCCAACACCAATGCAAGCTATGCAAACAAGCATTTATTAGAGTTAGTGTGCAGAGTTTAGATCAAACCATGCAAAACTGTCCAAAGGTAGTGTGACAGGGCAAAGACAAATAGTGAAGGCTACCAGCTTCACTCACAGGGTTTCTTGTACAGCACGTATCCCAGCAGGAAGAGCACGATGCCGATGGCGATGAGTGCCGCCCACCAGGTCAGCAGGAACATGATGACCACAGACACCACCGCTCCCACCAGCGACGCCCACTTACTGTAGAACCGGAAGGAGGGACGCCAGCCTGCAGGACCCCCAGAGCCCCTGTCACGTACTACAGACTGGGTGTGTGTGTGTGTTTGTATGTGTGTGTGTGTATGTGTGTGTATATGTGTTTGTATGTGTGTGTTGTATGTGTGTGTGTGAGTGTGTGTGTGTTTGTGTGTCTCTGTGTGCATTTATGTGTGTATGTGCATGTATGGGTGCGTATCCTTTTGTGTGTAAGTAGTAAGACATGTGTAAGAGTATATACATACTGTATGTGTAAGAGTGTATACATATAGTGTATACATAATGTACAGCTCACACACACACAGAATTATTTATGGGCTTATCAAGTTTTCATCTATGTACCACTGCTCATTTTCTTCTACTTCCTGTTTCTCTCTGAACTGATGCACACAGCACAGCTGGGGTTGTAGCAGAGGGTTGAAACAGAGGTCAGAGATGTTAAAACAGGAAGTTGCCCTGCCCGGTTCCCAGCCCACCCCGCCCTCACCTGGGGAGTTGGTTATGGAGGCGTGGAAGCAGCTGAAGTTGATGAGGGCGTAAGAGCACAGGAAGAAGTTGGAGATGATTGGAGCAATGGTGTTCAGCTCAGCTGCATGGGCGGAGCCAGAGAGACAGCATCACTGACATGCGGCCTATAGGGCGTCTCTGCCTCTCTCAGACATACTGACATCACATACACTTTCAGAATCCATCACTCATGGGGCTCTAGGGTTGGCATCCACCTCCTGGGCCCACAGTCTGGAACTGAATCCTGATCACGCTGGTGCAGACTGTGGCCAGAAGCCCCACTTTTCAGAGGACACAAGTGTGAACTAAATGGCCTTTGCGGTGACGGACTGGACTTAAAATTGGACATCGCAATTTGAGGAACAAACAAAAAATGGGGATAAAAATGTATGAAGTAAAGAAAAAAGGAAGTCATGACTCACAGCACCTTTATAATCATTGCGCAACATTGTCAAGGTGCCAGTGGAGCGATGCATGGAACAGCAGTGACTTCAGTGTAGAGCAGCGGGGTTCACTCCTGCCCTTGGAGAGCTGCAGGATACGCTTGTTTTCATTGATACTCAGCACTTCATTGATTAATTACAGCAGATTTCAGCCACCGGTGTCTTGAGTCTGGATTGGTTGCTCATTTTAAGGTGAAAACAAAAGCCAGCACACCCTGCAGCTCTCCAAGGGCAGGGGTGCAGAGTGAATACCACTGGTGTTAAGGGTCCTGTCACCCCCCTAGATAAGAGTACAGGTCGTTTCCTGAGATAGGGGCCTGGTGGAATCATATCTCTTGTGGTGTTGTGCAGTTGGCAGGGGCTGTGGTTTTGATTAATCTCACAGCAGACCAACTTCTGTTAAACCAGCACATCAGTTTTTAAACTCTTTAAAACCTGAGACATTATGTTGCCAGTGTATGGTAATATTTGCGCTCTATATATTTCATTGTATTTTTTGTACTTAAATTAGGCCATAGTTTACAGATAACCAACCAACCAAACCAAACCCACCAATAAGAATGAAGCAGATGGCGATGATGTAGGTGAGCAGGTAGCCTCTGATTGGCTCGTCGTTCTTCCCGTAGCCCTTCCCAAAGACTCCGATGAAGGGATACAGCTTGTCTTTGCAGAGACACTGTGACGGAGAGAGGCACAAGAGCAGGAATAAATAATTACAATTCGCCCACCCTAAAACACTCACAACTGACTTTACACTGTTATCACTCACTCACTCTATATCCCTGAAACATTCACAGAAGAAATGAAATACAAACAGACAGAGACATACAAATGCAAATTCACTCTCTCACACACACACACACACACACACAGAGACAAATATGCATGCACAGAGACACCAGGAAATGCTGTATCCCTGAAACATACACTACTTCAAAAGACCTGCACTATTTTTATCTCATAATTGAAATGGCTTTCTGTAAATACTTTAAAATGACAAAAACACATTAACAATAGAACATCAAAGAAATGTTCAAGAAAATTATAAAAATGAATCTTGGAAATAGTCACCCTTTGGCGTGAGAATAGCCTCACAAACAGTGGCCATTCGGTTACACAGGAAATCACCTGAATGTTTTCCCAGCATCCTGCAGACAAATATGCAGTTTGTCCACAGATTGAGGTCAGGCCAGGTCTTTAGTTTGAGTTGTTGTTCAATTCCTCCTTCACCTGATAGTTCTTGCACAACTTCAAGGTGTGTTTCGCACTTGCTGAAGAATGAAGGAGTGCCCGATTAGCCATAGTCAGATGGAAGGTGACCCCAAACTTTTGAACGGTAGTGTACACATACAAATATAAATACACACATACATACATACACATGTGTAGTATCTTATTAAATACTCAGGGCCTGGATCGCTGATGTGGGGAAAGAGGTAAGGTGGGGACAGTACCTGGAAGACTTTGGGTGCAGAGACGAGGCAGGCCAGGGCTGAGGAGAGGGTTGCCCCAAAAATCCCAGCTGTAATGAGGGGAGCAAACCCTGACACCATGCTCATAGTCTGAGGGAGAGAGAGAGAGAGAGAAACAAGATCATTGTTGGAAATTAGCCCTAGCTATAAACACTATGATGCAATGCATCAGTTTACTCAATGTGTATGTTATTGTTATCTGTCCCTGTTTGAAATAAACCATAAATAAATGTAAAAAAAGAGACAGGGTGCATGCTATGATTATAGAAATGGAATGAATTGAGTATCCTCGGTTAAAGGAATGGTGAACTGTAAACAGCCATAAAGGAAAGAATCAGATTAATCTACAAGTCACTTTATTTACACTGGCAGCAGCGCTGTGCTTCTCTTGGGAGGAGTAGATACTCCTGTCTCACCTGGTACTCAGTTTGATTGAAAGAGAACAGGGATGAGCACTAAAGCTGGTTTTCACCAGGGAAATTCCATTTCCACACAAACAGCTGTTTTTACCAGTTAACAGACAATAGGTTATTATCTGGTAGGTGTGATCAGAGGTGTTGTTCGTGAACAGGCAAGGCAGGCAACTGCCTGGGGCCCCCAGGCCGTTAGGGGGCCTCCGAGGGCTGACAAACTTTACCCCAGAGCAATGTCCTTTTTTTTCTTTCTTTTTTCTGCCTAGGGCCCCACCAGACTCTATCAACACCCCTGGGTGTGATTCACCTAGTAGTAGTAATATTAACATTAAAATGGTCAGTTACCTGGTAGTAGTCACTGATATATTGACAGTTAATTGCCAGTTACCTGGTAGTAGTCATTGATCTCTTGCGCTAACTATGATTGTTCCTACCATGTATGATGCACATCTTGTAAGTAGCTCTGGATAAGAGCGTCTGCTAAATGCTTAAAATGTAAAATGTAAAAATGATATATTGACAGTTAATTGCCAGTTACCTGGTAGTAGTCACTGATATATTGCCAGTTAATTGCCAGTTACCTGGTAGTAGTCACTGATATATTGCCAGTTAAAACCTGGTAAAATATATTGACAGTTAATTGCCAGTTACCTGGTAGTAGTCACTGATATATTGACAGTTAATTGCCAGTTACCTGGTAGTAGTCACTGATATATTGACAGTTAATTGCCAGTTACCTGGTAGTAGTCACTGATATATTGACAGTTAATTGCCAGTTACCTGGTAGTAGTTACTGATGCCAAAGCTGCAGGTTCTGTTACTGATGCAGTCGCTGAAGTCCCAGCCATACTGACAAGGCAATCCCACACAGCCCTCAGTGACCGGCGTGGCCATGGTGTCATTGAGACTGCCTGACGCATCACGCACGACACACGATCCTGACAAACAACCATGAGCAGACAAACGCTCAAATGCGGTCACACACAAACATGTGTGCATGTGTACACACACATACGCACACACACATGTGCATAGACATACGCACGTATGCACACATGCACACATAAATATTCAGCCAGTCAAATTAATTGCACAATATTGATGGTTTTACGAAAAAGAACAACATTTACAATCAAAAATGTGTCTATGAATATTTAGATGTTGTTTGCACAACATGTGATGGGTCCAAAAGCTTCCCAGCAAGCAAGCACCTATCGGAACACTGCCGGTCCCAGTTGTTGGTCCGCTAGAATTTCGCACTGCCGCTAGCAGCAGGACCATTCACCAACTACTCTGCCTTCTCTCAACAGCAGATCCTCATCTCCACTGCCTCGCCTTGACTGTCCGCCGCGGGGCCACTAGTGGGCCGTCGTATGCTTGCTCGCAGGGTGGTTTTGACGAGAGCTCAGAAGTCCTGACTGCACACAGGTATGCAGTCCCAGGGGAGGAGACCGCTGAGCTCACCGATGGTGGCCGAGATGATGAGATAAGAAATGGTGGTCCAGAAAATGGCCATCATAGTTCCTCTGGGAATGGCCACCGCCGGATCCTGCCGAGCGGAACAAGGGAACGAGACATGGAACGTTGAACAGACATCTCTGATAATACACTACAAACAGCGACCCCCTTCACCTCATGAAATGCACCATAAAGAGATCGTCTTGTGACCCAAATGTTGCAGGCTTAATTCTGGCACACTTTCCTTTGCATCCTTGAACATGTAACTGAACTTCTTTGGTAAATATCCAGCTGTATGAATATATATGGAAAGGACTGTGTAAAGGCATATGCTGCCGGCAGTAGGTTGGCTTGGGTAAAGAAGCGCTCTAAGCCAAATAAATGAACCTGCCTTCAGGTCCCCGGAGATGTTGGCACCCGCGAGGATGCCTGTCGCAGAGGGGAAGAAGATGGAGAACATGCCAAAGAAGCTGCCGTCTGGCCCTCGCCAGCTGGGTACGAAGTTGGCAGCAAAGATATCCGCTAGAGACACACGGACAAGGCAGGGAAAAATACATTCTTTCTTTAGGAATTATGCTGTTATAAGTGTGAGATCCTAGTTTCTGCCTGCTCGGCCTTCCATCGAAACTTTATCGCTGTTCAATCCAGTAAGCTCGTTGACGTGCTGCATCTGGCAGTGAGAATTACAATAATACAGAAACGGAAGCCTCATTTACCTCCTTCACTGATTGATCGGTGGAGGGGAATGTGGAACGTTTTATCATTGTAAAAATGTATTTGTAAGCGACATCAAAAATTATATGTATTTGGGAGATGCTTTTTGAGCTATATCAACTGTGCCATGTCAAACGTCAGGCACCAGGACTGCATTATTGAAATGTATCGAGGAGGTGTTTTTTTCTTTCATCTGATGTAATTCATATTGAACGTTCCCTGTATGCCCGAGTGTGTATTGGTTGTATTGTAATAATAATTGTAATAAAGTTGAGAAATACAATGTTAAAAAAAGGAATGATGCTGTTTCATATCTTCCATAACAGCTTAATAATGGCTTGAAAACACATCATGATTGTCACTTGTCAAAACAGGGTTACCAAAGGAAAGGTAATGAAAGCATGTAAGGAAGATGATTTGTTAGCTGGGAGGTTTTCAGATACAGTGTAGATGTTAATTAGCAACTAATATTGACCCATAAAGAGAACTGATCTAAGTCAGAAATGCAGAACAAGTATGAATCACACACACACAGACAAACTTTTTACAATGATGACTGGCTGAAAGGCTTTGTAGTGTGAGCATCTGTTCTGAGTTTGTGGGTCTTTCAGACAGGTCACACCAAAGGCTTTTAAAACAGTACTCTTTGCCTCTCTGCTGGCATTGTGGAAGAGGATTGTGGGTAATGGTCTTGCTACAGACGTTGCCCCTAAGCACTGGCACAGGACCAGCTAACTCTATTCAACTCCTAGCATTAAGCATTAGGAAGAAAAATACAAAACTGATTTCAGTCCAGCACTCATGGGCAACTTCCACCTATACCTTGCAAAGCAGCCAGCACAGCTATCAGGGCAAGGCCTGACCCTATGAGCCACCTGGCTTGGACATGGCTTGCTTCTCTGCAGCAATGCTGATGGGAAGTGAAGTTTTGAGTTAGAATCTGTGCAGTACGTTTCACAACGCTCTGGACTTCACTTCCCAGCAGCGCCTCTGCATTGAACTCAGACCTGAGAACCTTTCTGTTAGCTTTGTGTTCGCCAGGAACATTTGCTAACATAAGATAACAGTTTGAGGACATACTTTCTGGGTAACAAAATTGTGCTGTGATTGACTGAAGTAGCTATGTGCAGATAGGAGATGGGCACAAATTGCATTTGTTGCTATAGGACATGTCACCATTTATAAACATGGATTGCAAATAGAATGTTAGAATAGAATTTAAACAATTCAACCACCACTGTATAATACAACACTGTTCATTGCAAACTGTGTGTAGTTGAATGCACCTCAGGTCTAGGTATGGAATAATTGAAATGATCTCTGACCTCTATAGCTGAAGAAGCCCAAGGCCTGCTTCTGGGGTGTGGCTGGGATGATGGTGCCCACAAAGTAGTTGACAAAGGAGATCATAATGACCAGGAAGAAAAGCACCTGGGCCTGTGAGTGGAATGTTCATTTTAAAAACCAACAATAAGAAGTGAGCCAACCTACTGCTGACACACACACCCAACAGCCTTATGAACAGATACATGAAACATGTAAATCACAAAGCCATGCCTTCCAGTCAACAGTGAATGCATCTTATGTGTGACATATTTAAGAGACTGCCACCTTGTGGCCAGACTGACCTTGGACTCCCATTCCATCCCAGCGAGGGATATGGCCAGCAGACAGGTGACGGTGATTATGCCAATGATGCGGATGTCATTGATGGGGTCCACCATGCTGGAGCCGTTGTCCTAGGGATGGGGTTTGGGGGGCAAGGGACAAAGATGGAGGAGGGAAAAGGATCAAGGGTCCCTCATGGTCCTCTAACCTGTCACCTGTTACAGCCACGGCCGCAACTTTGTCTATTCTTTGTGTTCCCTCGTGTTTTCCCTTTTCCCCGCGTCTCCTGTTCTCCCTGTCAGTTTTGTGTCTTTGCGTGGGTATTGTGGGCGCGGCTTCTCCCCTCTGCACTTCCCAGCTCCTCTCCTCGGCATTCTCTGGCTCCCTCCTGATTGCCACGAATCTGCGACACCTGCTCTGCTGGCACACCTGTCATCAATTATCATCAGCCCTGCAGTGTATATCTACCCCGGTTTCTCATCCACTCACCGTCAAATCGTTGTCTCCGCTTCAGTGGTAGCTACACGCATCAAGACCTTTCCAAACCGTGATTTTTCCTGCTGTATTATCTCTGCCTGTTTTTTATGTTTTTTATTCACCCTCTCCATGTCCAGGTTCACTCCTCGCCTACCCGTCTGCCTGCCTGCCCACTTACCTGTCCTGCCTGCCCTCACCATCGCTTCCCTACCCCAGTCTTTTGTTTATAAATAAATATTTCACTAGTGTCTGTGTCTGTGTTTGGGTCCGCTCTGTGTCATCCTAATATCACCTGTCCCTCCCTCCCATCTTACCATGCAGTCTCTGAGATGAGAGGGAACCTCTTTGCCATAAATCCTAAAACCCAAATCCACAGTGACATATGAAACACCTTTAAATAAATCCATAGATTTCAGCCAAAGGGCATTAAAAATGAATAATTTCCTGACAGTTATTCAGTTATAGTTATTCAACTAACAGTATAGTTATGTCACTGGAAAGCTGTTGTTCTTCAAGCCCAATTCTCCAAGAACACTCCTGTACAAATTAATTGTGGAAGAGCTAACTAGCACGACACCCAAGCCCCACACCACGCCTCCCACCCCCTTGTCTCACCTGCATGAGTGACTGCACAGTCTCTGCGAAGCCCACAGTGTGCATGGCGACCGCCACTGCATTGGCGAAAGCAAATATCAGCCCTATGGATCCACCAAGCTCAGGACCCAGGCTGCGTGAGATCAGGAAGTAAGTACCACCTGCATGAGGAAAAGGAATGGTATCACAGTGAGTAACAATACAGGAAGTACAGTCCAGTCGTTCAACACCCAGGAAGCCCAGAGTCTTAATGGCTTGTAACACAGGAAGTAGACACTAGTGAATGCACAGGAAGTCCAGTTTCTGAGAGGGAGGTGCATAGTGCGAATGTTACTCAAGAGGTGTGCATTGTACCTCCTTTGACCTTGCCATTGGTAGCGATGGCAGAGGTAGACAGGCCAGTGATGCCTGTGATGCAGGAGGAGAGAAGGATGATGACCCATGTAAAACCTGAGGAGAGAGGAGAGAAGGAAAGGTGTGTTCATACATTGTTTAATACTTTTTTGAGTACACAGAACTTTACAGAAAAGGATTCATATTTATATTGGGCTATATCTTCAGCTTAGATAAACAAACCATTTGCAGTTCATGCCCAAGAAGCCCATTTATGTGTTCAAAACTATAAAAAATGAAAATGAACTTTTCCAATTTGAAGATAAATGTTTGTTCAGCATATATATCAATTGACTGACAGACACTGAAATTACTGAAAACTATTTTCTTACACTTTCACTATTTCCTATTCCAGAGAACATCCAGTACTGCATCAAGCCTGGACTCGGATACCCTAAGAGTTTCTGCCTCCACTACATGACTTGGCAAGCTGTTCCTCGCATTGATAAAAATACTTCCTGATATCCATGCAGGATTTTCCTTTAACTAATTTCCACCTGTGCCCTCTTGTTTTGTTAAACAAACTGAACTTAAAAACATCTTTGGTAGTGCACTTTGTTAATTCCTTTTATGAATTTAAAAACCTCCCTTAGTCTAAGAGAAGAGAAGGTCCTAAGAGAAAACAAAAGCAACTAGTGCTATATTAAAGCTACAAAAAGTGAAAAATATTGCTCTTTTGAAGTCAGCTTTGAAAATACCTTCCAAGGTTTTGAAAAATACTTCATGAACTGTATTTGAACTGTATATAAACCATGTCTGCCCACTCCCCATCACATACATTTTACACACACACACGCACACACACACCTCCTTACCAATTCCAGCTTGTGCTGTAATCCAGGGCAGCCGCAGATAGAGGATCACACCCCAGATATTGAGCATGCAACGGATCTGGAGATGGGGGGTAGGAGTAGAAACATGAGGGACCAAGTCATTCTCACATTTTGATCGATTAGGAAACAGTATGTGGGTGTCACACATTGGCTCATTCTGTTTGGACTCATAGGTGTAGAAATGACCTGGGTCAAAACACGTATTTTAAAAACTTTAACTCTATAGTTGGCACTAAAATTTGAAAACATTCATGCAGATCCCTAAGAATTTTGTGCAATAATGTGAAAGAAGTACTTTGTTCAAAAGATAGATGAAAATAGTTTCTTTAGAAATTGTCAGTAATCTGTAGGAATTGTACTGGTGTCTGAGGGTTAATATGTATACGTATATATACTGTATATGTGTGTATGTATGTATGTATGTATGGGGGCAGCCATCTCGTGGGTCATTGAGTCTGATTAATACTCTGCATGGTAGAATTATGCCCAAGGAATACAAACCTATTTTAGGCAACAGAGTCACCCTGTGGTGCAAACATTGTTTCCTCAAGATGTTCCTATATTCCAAAATGATAACACCCCAATAAACACTGCTAAATGGATTGAGAAGTGGTTTCAACATCATTGAACCTTTGGTTCTAAGTTCTGGAACATAGAGTATGGAGTAGATTTCCACTGCCTTCATCTTCAAAGAATTAGAGGCTTCTTGATGAAGGGTCCAATATCCCATTAGAAACTAGTTAGAAACGTGTATAACAGCATTCAAAGATGCTGTTCTGAAGGCAAGGGGTGGCCCAACTCCTTATTAGTTAAAAAATATTCATATATTTGTTTGGTTCATATTCATTGTTTGGTTTCCATTATTTTCATCTAACTCATACATATAATAAAGTATTTGACCCAGGTCTGGTAGAAATACAGCTTTCCACAAACAGGGAAGACTAGAGACATCATGAGACCCTTCTTTTCACACTTCACTGGCTGTTTTGTTAGGCAACTGTGCATAGTTGATAGATCTACTTGTTTTGGAGTTGGGGTTGATAGAGCTAGAGGTGATGGCCATTTGGATGATGGTGATGGCCAGTTGGTGTGGAGTTTACTACTTTGTCTGTGTTGTTACCATAATGACCGTTTGACTGTCTTTGTGTGAAGTCGACTATTTGGGCTACGTTGTTATGATGTTGAACATTTCGACTGTGCCGGTGTGGAGTTGACTGTGGAGTTGACTGTTTTGGCTGTGTTGTTGTCTCACCATAACACCCTGCACCCATCCAAACCTCGCCGGCTCCACTTGAGGCTCCGTCTCCACCTCGTCCTCTGAGCTCTCCCCACCCTTAATGCACCTGTGAGCCATCCCACTGGCCTCCTCATACTGGGGCGGAGGAATACCATCATCCTGTGGGGCGAGGGGGGGATAAACCTCTTCATCTTCAGTAGAACTTCTGTGATTCTGTGTTTCACTGCATACATGCTCCACATCGTCCATGTATACCGAATTCAGTACTATGGGTGCAATCCTATTAACCTGGACACATTTACTTAAATACTTGGACTGGACTTAAGCTTCAGGAAAACTATGAGAGAAACTTACAAAAAGTACCAATTTATTGTAGAATTAGAATAAATGACTAAAATGATTTTTTTAATTGAATAACTAACAGTATCCAAAATACTCTGCAGTGCTAAATAACAAACTGCAGCCCAACAGACAGGGATGGGTTTATTACAAGGTTATGCATTTTTGTAAATAAACACTAAAAATGTATTTTCATAATACAATCTCTGAAGTTGTATAGCACACTGAATACACTGAATACATACAATCTGCGTTCACATTCCAGTGTCACGGACTCACCTCGAGTATTGAGTGGAGCTGGTACAGAGAAGGTCTGGACTTGCGTGCTTTCCCTTGGACCACAGTATTGGCGTAAAAATCATAGTTTGGCGGGGCGTCCAGAGTGTCGTAGCCCGTGAACGGCTCAGAGCTTCGGGAGGCCAAGCTGTTCCCATCACCGCCGCCGTGGTAACTACCGTTGTCTGCATCGTTATAAAATAAGTTATATTCCTCATCGCGGGCTGCTGCTGGATCTTTGAGTTGCGTTGTGATAGCGGTGAGGACCACCGTTTCGGTCGGTGGCAGCTCTGCCATTGCTGTGATGGATGTTGAAGACGGCTTTGATGAAATGTGGAAGATCCACGTATGTTGGGGGTTTTATATGCTGCAGAGCTAGCTGCAACCGCCTCGCTTCATCGCAGGTCGTTGATCGTCAGATCGTTCAAGGAACTGTTTTGAAGGGTTTTTTAATTACCACCTTGAGGCCTTGTGCAAGAGCACTGCTTGTAGAACACGGTGTTTACAGGGGATCATTGCGATCTGTGGCCAGATAACCTTAACAGAATATCACAAGGACACAAGAGGTCTAAACCTGCTTTAAAATAAATGGGACCGTTTGACATTTGTAACAGGAAATAATATTGAATGCTGACCATGCCAAGCACAGCTCTGCCATGTGAGCAGGTGGCTGTTATTCCCTCGCTGCTGCTGGGTTGGCTGGTGGAGGGCTCTCTGTCTTCCTGGAGACAACAGGTGTTTTCTATCTTCAAGTAAATTATTATGATTATTATTATTAATCCCAGGTAGGTCACCTGAGAACTCAATTCTCTTTTGTGGTGAGGACCTGGGGAATCAAGGTAAATTGGAAATATGGAGTTAATTTGCTGTTAGGCCAGATTGATTTGGTTTTTTTTGGGACCTGGCCCATCGGATCTAGGAATCAGGACCTCGGTTTCATCAGAAGGATAGTGCACTGCACCAGCACAGTTACCCATCACATCACTGGGAAGACTGCCCCCTACTGGCCCACTAACACCACTTCACCATCATCCTGTGTTTTCCAGGTTTCCCACCCAAGTACTAACCAAGCCCAATCCTGCTTAATTTTTTATTTTTTTAACC
Source organism: Aldrovandia affinis (assembly GCA_029706075.1). Lineage (NCBI taxonomy): Eukaryota > Metazoa > Chordata > Actinopteri > Notacanthiformes > Halosauridae > Aldrovandia > Aldrovandia affinis. The sequence continues at coordinate 1,539,393 of JAINUG010000089.1, read as the reverse complement.
TTTATTTATACAGGTAACCTAATTGAAACACAGGGTCTCATTCTCAAGAGAGACCTGGTCAGACAGCAGCAGCAATTATACATACAAAGTTACAGACAGACATAACATTCAATACAGAGACATTAATACAGAGATGAGGTAAAAACAGATCGAAGTGCTAAGGTAACCGGATTTTAACTCCTATGTACAGGAGCAAACCCCCACAGACGCTCTCTCCAAATTATATTAAAGTAGCTTAAAATCTCCAAGGGGAATCAAGCTAGACAGCTTCAGTTCCTGCTGTAATGTATTCCAGGTTGAGGGGGCAGAGAAGGAGAAGGCCTTTTACCAAGTTCTGTGTACGAACTGAGGGGATGGAGAGTGTGATGAAGCCCTGGGAGCGTAGGCCATAGCACCTCAGTTTGCGTGATATGTAAGTGGATAGGTAAATGGGCAGCAGACCAAGGATGGATTTATAAATGAAGTTATACCAGTGTAAGGCTCTATGCATAGCTAAGGAGGACCAATTGACTAAAGAATACAGAATGCAATGATGTGTGAGAGGTTTACAACCGGTTATAAATCTCAAAGCTCCATGATAAACAGCGTCCAACAAACGAAGAGAGTGGGCTGACGCGTTCATATATAAATCATCCCCATAGTCCAGGAGAGGCAAGAAGGTGGCAGCAACAAGCAGTTTCCTTAGCTTCAGCTGTTTGATATGAGTAATCAAAAATAGCAATGCAACCCTGTAGCTGAATTCACCAAAACAGTAACAAAGTATTTTATGTATCCTGTGGGTGCTACACATTGGTGGTGGATTAGGTGAGTTTCCCTCATTCACTGTAAAGAACTTTGGGTTCCTGAAAGGTGCTATATAAATGCAATCCATTATTATTATTGTAATTACCCCTCATGTTGCATGCACAACATTGTAATATGCATTAAAAGACCTAACAAGTCATAATAGTTTATTTCTATTTAAATATTAACTGTCATAGGGTTAGGAGTGTGTTTTGAATGAGTTTTGCTTCATAGCAATTCCACTTTATGAAAGCTGAAATAAGTCTCTAAAAATGGCTATGAGTTATGAAACAAATCTGTGTTTGTAATCTTCCATAAAATGCAATATTAAAAAAGCTAACAAAAAAATAAAATAAACAATAATAATCACATATAAATTGGCACAGATTGGTTATCACAGATTACAGTCTTAGCAAAGAGAAAAGGTAATGACACTTTGGTTAACCTCACTCTGGCATCCTAATTTTTCTACAAATATTACTTGAACCCCTTCTTCTAATTTGACCTTCCTGGTTACACAAATAATAATAACAAGAATTTGCTTCAAGTGATCCAGATGGCCTTGATACTGACCCAGTAATACCCCTGAAAGAGGCAGTGATCTTTCGTTTAAAAGACCACAGCTGCATTTTAGCGGTGTAACCACAAAGGTGGCGGTCAAGAAGACCAAACAGTTGAGATCCAACCACGTTATAAATCAACCTTGAAACACTTCCCGTTCATGTTGGTTTCGGGGCAGAAGAAACACCAGGTTTCCCCAGGGTGACCTTGCCCCTCCTGCCATGCGAATCCCATTAGTACACCAGGTTCTGCATTAACCAGAGCAGTCTTAATGGACGTGGATTCATACTGACCTCAGATCAGGCCCAAAGCAGCTGCTGCTGTGGAGATATTGCCAATTATTAAACCATAACAGAGAGGTAAATCCCCAAAAGGTCAGCCTTCACCTTCCATAGTAGGAAAAAAAAAAAAAAAAATCAATATCTTCTGATGTAGTGTGTCTCTGTAGCCATTGAGGATACATTCATTTAACCCCCGGGATCAATTCTTCTGTTTATGTCTTCTTACTTATATTTCATATGTTGGAATTTCTGTATTACTTTACGTGGAAAGTAATTATCATTGTATATGATCGCAATTTGATCATTTTCAGACACTTTACCCAGTGTTTGGCTATATGGTGAGCCAAATACTCTACCAGCTAGCATTACCATAATGCTGTAATGCTCTGGTACGTTTGTACAAAAAACTCTCCCCTTCTCTGAAAAGTATTTGCATCAGTTCATAGAAAGGTGAGACACATGCAAGAGCTGTAGTTAACCCAGGGTCATTAGCTGTGCAGATTGGCTAATCTTTAAATCATTCAGATGACCCTTCCACATTCAGAGCCCCTTCCCCCAAATCTGCCAATCCACACTCCATTAAGATTAGTGAATTTCTGCAAAATTTGTGGGCAGCCTGCTACCCTCAACACATGAATGGCAAAGGGGAACTGTTTTAACGATGAGTGGCCATCTTATTTGCTTGATATTCTTGTCTGGTTTGATGAAAGAGAAGTGGCTAAGGACTAGTTGTGTGTTGAGAAGTTGGTTGGGTTCTGTATACTTTGCCATCTTATTTGTGAAGTAGTTTAGCATTTTTATATTGCCCTCTCAACTCCCCCGCACCCCCTTACAGTTTACGGCAGTAGTGCTATGTAATGGATATTTCAACCAAAGCTGGAGTTGAAATATGTAGGCTCTTTTTTAATATAATAAACACATAACAGCAATATTGAGCTTTAACCCCCACCCCAAAGAAAGCAACTGGAAGCAATAGTTGTGTGATTAAAGTGAGCTTTATTTTTGAAGACAGAGTCAGTCGGCGCAGGCACTGTGGTTGTCATCTCCTGTGATCCTGGCGTCCCGTTGGCAGTGGCACGGTGCCACCCTGGTGTTGTGAAATAGCCGGGTTCTAGCAGTCGTGCGGCATCGGCCTGATTCACAACACCAGCTGCGGCACGCATACCTGTCGCTGAGGCGGTCGGGCGTCTCCACGGCGACACCCGTACGAAGCATACCTTCTGCTGTTGCCTCTGTAGGAAAGGGTGGGCGGAGCATACCTGGCTATGAATCACCATGGCAACAGGAGAATGACACACACCCGAGGCTAGGTCTCCGTGGCAACAAATGCCCAAAGCATACCCGGTACCAAGCTTATGGTCTTCCACAGGACCAGGGGGGGAGGGTGTAAGGGGTAAGGCATTCCACATTCTCAGGGTCGGATCTCCATGGCAGCAAATGGGTGGCCCATTCCCATGGCAACAAGCACCAGAGTGTACCCCGTGTGTGCCTGCGGTTGGGTGGCACCTTGGATCCCTCGGGCAAAGCAGAGGGGAGAGCAGCGCAGTGCGGCTCGGTCAAATCCGTGTTCCAACACTGCACCAACGCTGCCATCTGTGTTTACGCAACCTCAGGGTTGCCCGCTGCCAGCAACCCATCTGCTGCCAGGAGCACTTTCATTTAAAAAACAATCAATACTGTAACATATTCCCTGATCATCTAACAGGGTGCAGATACAGTCTGATATCCTGGGTAAAAAGCCTGAACCGTTGAGCGGATTTAAAGATCAATGAACGTGACATGAGTCTGCATGACATGATATCCCTACAGATGGCTACAGGATTACCAGATAGAGCAGTGAGCAGCTTTCTACCTGCCATGTCATGAAGAGCATTCCTAAAGAACGCAGAGAACAGCTACCTGGCTACCTGGCATCTCCTGCATTTTTACATTTACATTTTAGGCATTTAGCAGATGCTCTTATCCGGAGGATATTTTACTGAAGCAATTCAGGTTAAGTACCTTGCTCAAGGGTACAACAGCAGTGCCCCACCTGGGAATCGAACCTGCAACCTCTGTGTTACAAGCCCAGTTCCCTAACCATTACACTACACTGCCTGCTACACAGAACCATGCAATTGCAGCGAGATACACAGTTCAGTCTTACTCAATGCCATGCTTTGGGGCCACCCCTCTCTTAGGGGTCACGGATGGGCCAATGTCGTAATTCTACACCCACGGCACTACTCTTTACTACTAGATGCCCCACCATCCCATCCTACACACCAGCTCAGACTGTGCCATGGACACACAAACCTGTAGAGGCACACTGCGTACGCCCCACCCGCCCCCAAACACTCCGGTTTCTGGGGAAACGGCATGCAGGGGGTGGGGAACAGAGACAGACGGAGAACACAGGAGGCAGGGCGGTCTCCCAAACCCCATGTCCTCGAGAGCCGCTGTACTGACAGGGAGCGAGCAGCCAGGGAGAGATACAGCCTGGGGGCCAGCGCTCGTTCACAGAGGGAGAGCGTCAAACCAGCGGCCCTCCTGGCCCAGTATTTCACAAACAGCTCCTTTCGATAAAGCAAAACAGGGGTCCAACAGTGCTCAGCCAATATTCGCAACTAGGTGCAGCATGAGAGGAGCACTCACAACATAAAGGGAAAGGGTGACACCAATAACATATTTAACACCAGTCCAAAAGTCAGTAAATGTGAATTTTTTTGCCTGTATGCGCGTATTGTATTTTAAACATTGTTTTTTTCAAAACAGTGCCACCTACTGGCCACAGGTCAAACTACCGCAGCAGGCCAGTGTCAGCAAGGGGCAGTCTTCTTTCAAAGAACGATGGTCTTTAATGAGGTTTTCTCCTGTCTGTGAACAAACTCTTGGTTGCTTTGCTGTAGTCGTGAGGGGTGACACTGGTGGGGCGCTAAACGCTGAATCCCAAAGGGGAGCTGGCTGTTGTACTTTACTTTAACTGCCCCAGGAAGACCCAGCACTTTAAACGAGTCAAAGAACAGGGCTGACGCAAAACCTTAAATAAACAGGCTGCAAGGCTGTGTGCAAAGCAAGCACACAAATAAAGGAATGGAATGATTGCTTGCAAAATGACTCTGCATTCATGAAAAACCAATAAATACATTTAAAGAAAACAGCCAAGCTGGGAGTGCTCCTTAACGCTGAATTTCACCCTATCTGCAGTCACAGGACCGGAACACAAAATAAGTAAGATTAAAAAAAAACTCAAAACAAACACTGACAAGGAATCAACAGAACGTGACAAAATGAAAACAAACAAAAAGGAAAAGTAAACTTAATTTTTTTTTTTTATTATTTCAAATTTATGAAAAATACAAATATGAAGCCGACAAACAGAGAAACACAAATGTGAGAGGGGGGAGAGCGAGAGGGAGAAGGAGAGGGGGAGTGGGAGGGCCGAGTGCTTGAGGGAGGGTGGGGGTGGGGGGCGGGGGGGGCGCAGTAGACGGGTCAGTTCATCAGCACTTCCATCTGCACCAGCCTGGCGTTGGTGTCTCCCGCCATGCGGAACGGGATCATCCCGGCGAAGGTGATGAGCGCCCGGGCCTGACTGCGCAGCTGCTGCAGACGCAAGAGAGCGAGACGGACAGCAGTTCACGCGTCTGCGTCTGCGCAGTCGCACAGCTTCAACCACACCGCCTTCAACACGTACGCAAGCTCAACGTTCGGGGGAACTCAGTGATGTCCGGACCAAAGCAAAAACAACATTCCTTTTCTTACCGCTTGTCCCTTTGCCGTATGGACTCGCCTCGAGGTCAGTTTAAAAGCTGCCTCTTCGCTCTGATCGAATAAAAGGACTGATCCCTTACGCAAACGCCCCCACTGAAAAGTGGCCGTCCTGAGCGGTCACGCGGTCTCACCGTATCCTGGTCCTCCATGGAGCGCTGGGGCCTGCCCGGGGTGCCCGCCGTCGCCCCCTTCAGGCGTTTGTACTGCGTGAACAGGATGTTCATGGTGGCCAGGAGGACCTCGGACAGGTTATGCCGGACCTGGAGATCAGACCAGGAGCACACACGTCAAACGCTCGACTGTTCCACTCAAACCCTCCATTTAAACCCTCAACCACTCTGCTCAAACGCTCAACCACTACGCTCAAATGCTCAACCACTCCGCTCAAACCCTCAACCGCTACGCTCAAACCCTCAACCGCTACGCTCAAACCCTCAATCTCTCTGCTCAAACGCTCGACCGTTCCACTCAAACCCTCCATTTAAACCCTCAACCACCCCGCTCAACCGCTCAACCACTCCGCTCAAACGCTCAGCCTCTCTGCTCAAACGCTCAACGCTCATGCAAGAAGCTCACTAAGTGAAGGAGCGAGCGAGGTTCGCGCGCTGGCGGTAATGGCGCCTCACCTCGTCGCTGAAGTTACGGAACGCCGCCACCCTCTCCTCTACGCCGTCCTGACTGAGAGGAACCAGCTTCAGCCTCTCCATCACCTGAGGGGGGCAGAGAGAGAACAAGATCTAACAACTCTGAAAGAGAGGAGGGGAGAAAGAGCGAAAGGAGAACGGAGTGTGTAATGATACAGAGAGGGGAGGGAGGAGTGAAAAAAGGGAGAAACGGGGCAGTGCAGAGAGAGGGAGAGAGAAACAGAGCGAAAGTAGTGTACGATGGCCCCTCCCACACTCACGTCGTACGCCCGGTCGATGTGGCCCGCGTGATACTCGTCAAAGAATGTCATGAGATCCAGCAGCAGGTAGAAGGTGCTGTCCACCGACTTCTCCCCCGCGACACCGTGCGTCCGGTACCTGTAGAGAGACCAGCGTCCAATGAGCGTCACCACGACAACATGACCGCACAATAGCCACGTCTGAAGAAGTGACGGAAGACTGAAGTTTCACAAAATCAGAAATGGGCAGAGCAACATAATGCTATCACAGTCATCACAATGCTCTCAGATTTCAACCAATCATTGTGTTTTTCTGTGGGGAGGAGCTTTCGATTGGTTCAAATAAGTAAATGACTGACAGGACATAGTAGCTCCACCCATTATGGGGTTCATGTAACCTCAGTCTCCCATCAGGCCCACAGCCTGGGAGGACCCGTGCCTTCCCACAATCCACTACAGGGCCCCAAGCTAGTGGTGAAAATGCAGATCATTATGTTCCGTTGTCACTGTTATCCAACTGTGAGGACTTGGGCTTTCCCACAATGCACTGGCTCCCTTTCCTGGTCTCACCGTTCAGCGATGGCCAGCCCCATGTTCTTCAGCCGCTCCTTGTTGGACTGGGCGGCGCTGATTTGAGTAACGACCGGACTCAACAGCCTGTTCATGAGCTCCAGAACCTTGTCCGGGTTCTAAAAAAGAGGGTCATGGACAGAGAGAGGGCAGGAAGGTGGAGGGAGAGACAAAGCGAGATAGAGAGGAAGAGTTTTGCGTTTAGCTATAAGAGTTGATAGCACAGAGTAGTCAATTCTAAACTTCATTTAGCCCACGCCTCTTGCCGTTCAGCCAAGCGCAGTAAAGGTTTGACAACATTACAGAGAACACGACTGAGGACATAACTTGTAAACTAGGAAAAAAAACTTAAACTTAAACTTATACATTTAAAAAATGTTCAATAAACGCGCAGATGACATTGCACGCTTTCAGAGATCAGGATAAGAGCAGGCTGGGCGCCCAGTGTGAGTTTAATAGCAGCTTCCTGGTCCAGCAGACCGCCTTACCTTGGCCAGTTCGTACAGCTTGACCGCTTCCTCAAACAGGCCCTTGTTCTCCGCCTCCAGGGCCACTTTACTGATGATCGATCCCGTGTCACCCGCAAACTTGTCAATGGCTCCGGGCTGAAGAGACAGGAGGTTCTCAGAACGCGACAGGCACGGCAGGGCACACACCTCTCACTGTTTCCATGAGCTATTCCGCTGCCCACCACCGCCCCCTCCCGGGATTACCGGTTTCTAGAACACCGGACACAATGTAACCGGTTCTCGTGTTCAGAGACCTCTTGGCTTGGGTCAGAACGTTCTGGAAGACATGGATATGAAATGGTGGAGGGCGGCCATTTTGGGGTGTGCAGTGGACGGAGCCTGCTCTTACCTTTCTGCTTCCATCTTTTTCCAGTCTGCCCAGGAGCATTTCAAACTGTTAAACAAATGAGAAACACGTACTTACGCAAAAAAGTTTACCAAAAAATTGAATTAATCATCCAGCAGGGCTGGCAGTTACACATGCATTCGTATAGAGGATATCTGGGTGGCGAGACCTCATGTCCCCTTGCGTTTCTCAGTCAATACGTGTTTGCAATGTTTACGAGTGCAAACAGCCATGTCTCTTCTGTATGAACAGACTTCTAATAGCTGAGATGGAGCAATATCTCCTGAGCCATCCAGCCTTTCTATTCGACTGACCTGTAAGACACACGCATGCACACACACACACACACACACACACACACACACACACACACACACACACACACACACACACACACACACACACACACACACACACACACACACACACACACACACACACACACACACACACACACACACACACACACACACACACACACACACACACACACACACACACACACACACACACACACGCAGCTCTGAGGTAAAGGGACTGACCTCTCGACTCTCGATGACCAGTTCACTGACACAGCGCATGAACATGTTCTCTCCCTGGCTATCCTTCTCATTCCTGGGAAAAAACATGGGGAGAGATGGGAACACATACCATTCAGCTGACGATCAAACTCCAGTCCTCGCCCGCACAAGCCTGCTCTACACAGCGGACGACGGCCTGAAAGACCTTAATCCACGCAGTGCACTGTGTTTAATCAGGGCCGTGGAAAATATAATGGCAGTGGAGTGTAATGGTTAGGGAGCTGGGCTTGTAACTGAGAGGTTGCAGGTTCAATTCCCAGGTGGGGCACTGCTGTTGTACCCTTGAGCAAGGTACTTAACCTGAATTGCTTCAGTAAAATATCCAGCTGTATAAATGGATTGCATGTAAGAAATGTAAACTGTAAGTCGCTCTGGATAAGAGCATCTGCTAAATGCCTAAAATGTAATGTAATGTACACTGCATTTGATCAAGGCTGTGAAGTGTACAATATGTGCTCATATGCGAGTTCATAGCCTCAGTTCCCCCAGCATGTGTGATCCGGCCCCTGTATAATTCATAATGCCCTCACAGGCCATGCTCTAAGTTATTCATGAAGACCCACTCTCTGCCATCGCCAGAGACCCCTCGCAGTGGCAGCAAGTAAGCCATCATCCGAAAAGCAGCTAGCTTTGACGGCACCCCGCCAACATCCACTCGTTCACTGACAGCGAAAGATGCGTTTTTTTGGACTGACGGAGACGCAGCTTCGAAAACAACAGCAAACCCAGAGGAGGAAAGGACGTCTTGATCACTTTCCCGTCACGACCTGGCACTCCTCGTCCTCAAACATTGTCAGCGGAATTCAAATGACACATTCTGCATCTTCAGACTTCCGGTAATATTAACAGGACAAAAATTGTGTTGAACAAATAAGCGTCTTCACAAATGGGAGATTCAGAGCATTCAGAGGTGGAGCCTCAAAACCGTCACCATATTTCAACGTTAATACCACCTCTCGCTGTCCCTCCAACCTCCTCAACACTATGGCACTGTGTGACTGCAGGGATCGATGACGTGCACTTGATTTGATATCATATCCTGGCTTTGTTGAATTCTCCATTCTGAATGGTTCAGAGTTTTCCATGAGGATGTTATTTGACCTATACGGGCACCTTTTTCAGAAGGAAAGTGGGTTAGTAGTTACTGGTCCACTTCTGGACTTCTACCGCTTAAGTTAACTTTACCGATAGGGCACGTGCTAGTTTAACGGTTTACTTGACAAGTCTGTTACAGCCAACGTTTTCATGTAGTCGGTTAGCCACAAGGCTTAACAGACGCATTTGTTAACCTTTGCTACGCCATCGGGGTCGCCTCACCCCGTCGTGTGATTATTTTGAGACCGCTGCCATTTAGACTGAACAAGCCTCAGTCTTTGCCCCCGGTTACTGTGTCCACCTGAGTCTGATTACTGATGCAATCTCCTCTTCCTGCACTTCTGCCTACTGGCTGCACTGATGCAATGTGGCTGTAAGAGGCCTTGGACAGCAGCATTCTGACACATCGAATGACAGGAGCACCTTTCGTTTATTAAATAAAATTAAAATAAAATAAAAAGCCTGGGAATGCAGCCAGCGATGAAACCGTGGTGCGAGCGGGGAAAGGGGGAAAGGGGGGGGCCTACCGCAGGAAGTAGAAGTACTGGAGCGCCTCGCGGGGGTCGGTGGACTCAAACTTGCGGGTGTACAGCATGAGGAGCCGGATGAAGTTGAGGCGCCGCACCATGGGGGTGTCCCCCGCTTCCTGACTCACTGACGGGAACAAAAAGCGGAGAAAACGCCTCCAGCTCAGCTCAGTGCTACATTCACAAAAAGCCCTTCATTCATACACACCTGCAGGGCTCACGCCTCTGTGTCTCACCGCTGGGGAAACCAACAGGGGGTGAGCATGCCTCAACTACCTCAGACGGGTGGGCACAGCCATCAACGGAAAGACAGACAGACAGGCAGACAGAGACAGGGTCTACTCACAAAGTGGGAGGTTTGGACAGATGGACAAAACAGTAGGAAGAAGAAACAGGTAGATGAAGTGTGTAATCTGGCCGATGCAGACAGACAGGCAGACAGATAATGGGTGCACAAATAGAGCTCTGCACCCCGGTCCACACAGACTGGCAGAATAATGTGAGAGACAGAGAGACAGACTTGCACAAGCTGGCCCACAGACAGACAGACAGACAGACAGACACACACACACACGTTGCACACTCACACAGCTGGGCGCTCTGGTCCGTCCGTCCACACACACACACACACACACACACACACACACACACACACACACACACACACGTTGCACACTCACACAGCTGGGCGCTCTGGCCCGATGACTTGAGCAGCAGGCGCAGCTCGTACAGCACCAGGGCCACGTGCACGGCGTGGCTGCGCAGACGCTCCACCCGGAACAGGAAGGCCACGGCCGCCTCGAACTGCGCCGTCAGGAACAGCACCTGGAAGTACAGGAACGGCTGCTGGCTGGCCGAGAAGTGCGACTCTCCTGGGGAACGGGGAGGAAAAACCATGTTAAAGCATTTCACATTGCATTTTAAGCATTTAGCAGATGCTCTTATCCAGAGTGACGTACAAGATGTGCATTTATACATGGTATGATCAATCATTGTTCGCGCATTGTTCAGTGCTGGATGACGTCCGGCCACTTCATATTTTATTGTATATATTTATATATATATATTTTATTTATTATTTAGCATGAATGAGTCATTTGCATAAAGCTGGCCGTTTGATTTAAGGCTACCTAGCCGCTTCCAGCCAATCAGAACTGCAGCCCGGAATGCAGTGGAGGGAAAGTTGAGTCTTCTCTGTGTCATCGCTGAAGCATTCAGCATGACTCACGGCTCCGCTTATTTTACTTAAGAATGGGGGCACGATAGAAAGTGCCTCACCCTTCAGGTGTAAAGACAACAGCAGCGAGAGCTAAAAACACAGAGTTACAGGACGGCTCTTTATCTGAGCTGAGCAGGGCAATCCAAACTCTCCCCCTCCTGCTCCCTCATCGCAGAGCCCACAGAACTGCCCAGCTCAGCGACTCCAGCAGGCAGGTGGCCATGTCAGAGCATGAGGTCAGGTGAGACCAGCAGAAAGCCCCTAATGGAGACTGTTGGAGGGGGGTCACAGAAGCCATCGACTGCCAGCGTAGTTTATTGAGCTAATAATAATCGGGTAATGTCGAATTTAGACACACACACACACATCACACACACACACACACAATGCACACATTTTCACACACACACACACACAGACAGACACAGAGACACACAGACACAGAGACACAGAGACACAGAGACACAGACACACAGGTGCGTCTCACCGTAGTCCTCCAGCAGCTGCTTCTGTAGCTGCGCCAGGGTCAGTCTGTCCTGGGGCGCGCTGCTGCCGTCGTCCTCGAAGCACACCTGGTTCAGCTGCGGAGAGAGGAGGGGGAGGGGGGTGTGTGTGTGAGCACACGTGTGTGTGACCCTCGACGGCACAGAGCGGGCGGCCGGACCCCAGGAGGCCCTCCTCACCTTGAGCCACAGGTAGTCCTCGGTCTTGTCGGCGACCTCGCCGTGGTTGTCGGCGATGTCGCACTTCCCGATGAGGCAGTAGACGGCGCGCTTGTAGGGGTCGGCGCTGTTGCGCAGCACGCGGCGGTAATGCAGGCGGAGCTTGTTCTCGGTGGCGGGCGCCAAACTGGAGAGAGAGAGAGGGAGGCTGCACCGTTCAGACACTGCAAACGCACTGCCGTTCATGTACAGCGCTGGAAACTCGAGTCCAGCTAATCAAAAGGAACCCAAACATTTGGTTTCATGGCTGAGGCACTAATCTCTGGTTTTATTACGGAATAGTTGGGGACCAATCCCAGCAGGAGCGTGTCCAGGGAGGGGACTGGGGGGGGCACCTGCTCGCACAGAAATTTAGTTGGCCACCCAGGGTGCCACCCTACTTCATCTGGCTCTTGATAGGTTGTCAATCACATCTTTTCAAATTTAATTTAAAATTCTATCCAATTGTCCCCCTTGTGTGGTTCTGTGCCACCCTTGTTAAATTGGTCTGGGCCTGCCACTGAATCCCAGGTTTCATTAGTGAGGAGTTGGGGACTAATCTCTGGCTGTATAGCTAGAACACTGGGGACTACATGGGTGTGTGTGTCTGGGCGGCACATGCCAGCGATGAGTGGCGGACACTCACCGTCTGTCAGGGCTGTTCATGTACTCCTGGAACCAGTTCTTGAACTCCCCGAGCTGATGCTGGGCCCGGTTTACCACCTGCATCGCTGCCAACAGATCTCCACAGCGCAGGCAGTAATAGATCAGAGCCCAGACCGGGTGGCCCTCCACCTCTCCATCCTGTCACACACAGGCACGTTTGCATACACACACACACACAGACAGACACACACACACACACACACACAGACACAGACAGACAGACACACACAGACAGACAGACACATTAGTAAGAGAACACAGCTTCTGGGAGTCATGTGAGACTCAATGCATTCAAAGAACAAACCATAACCATCTAAAATGTTAAAGCTACTATGAGCCAGCGCTTATGTCTCTGTTCATAGAGTACACAGTGCAGTGGTTAGTGTTTCTGTTCATAAGGAGTTCACAGTGCAGTGGTTAGTGTTTCTGTTCATAAGGAGTTCACAGTGCAGTGGTTAATGTTTCTGTTCATAAGGAGTTCATAGTGCAGTGGTTAGTGTTTCTGTTCATAAGGAGTTCATAGTGCAGTGGTTAGTGTTTCTGTTCATAAGGAGTTCACAGTGCAGTGGTTAGTGTTTCTGTTCATAAGGAGTTCACAGTGCAGTGGTTAGTGTTTCTGTTCATAAGGAGTTCATAGTGCAGTGGTTAGTGTTGTGTTTCTGTCCATAAGGAGTTCATAGTGCAGTGGTTAGTGCTTCTGTTCATAAGGAGTTCACAGTGCGGTCCTTACCTGCATGCCCGGCAGAGGTCCTGGCAGTTTAATGTTGAGGAAGCTGTGCACCAGCTGGTAGGTCCCCGGGACTCCGCCCAGCTGGGCCTGGTGCAGATTCCCACACACGGTCACCATGGTGTAGTTCTTATAGCTTTAGAAAAAAGAACACGCTTAGAACACGGTCAGTACACGTGATGAAGTTTCAATCCTGTTTGTTTCTCCAGCTCTCTCTGGGCCTTCCGCTCTCCTCCTCTGACTCCTTTCTCCCGCCTCTTTCTCCCGCCTCTCTCTCTTCTCTCTCTCTCTCTCTCTCTCTCACCTGTTCTCCAGGAACTGCAGGGCCTGCCGGACGAAGGCCATCTGCATGTCGACGGCCACGCGGCTCTTCAGGGAGTCCTTGGCCGGGACCAGCAGCACATCGCTCATCTGCCTCACCATCAGCCACATCTCTGACACGTTCTACGCAGGCGCGCACACACACACACACACACACACACACACACACACACACACACACAGAGGAAGGCGTGGACGCACACAGTCACGCAGATGCACAGACAAAGAAAAACAGAGTTAGAATGCTGGTCACGGCACGGTCCAAATGACGTTACATTACAGCAAACACAAGTCCTTTAGCTTCACCTTCTTACGCCAAATATATTTTCACTGTATCCATATGTAAAGAGCTCATCAATTCTGCAGCCTGAAGACTTGCGCACTGTAATCACCTCACCTTGTTCTGCAGAAATATGCATCTGCCCTGGCCTGCGTGCTGCTGTGCCCAAGGGTTTGAGTTAGGAGATAATGGTATGTTTGCAAGACCAAATATTCAAATGTACTATTATTATTTTTTAAACACCAGGTCACTTATCAATTACGTGGATTGGCATTTAAATTCTCAGAAACAAAAAAAAAGTTAAATTTTTCCTTATTAATAATCATGAAGGAGAGCCAGGGGAACCGGAGCAAAACAAATGATTAATTCATCGATATTGCTGTAAGCTTTCTTGCCTGAGAGTTAATACAGGTCTCTATGCAATATCTAGTCATTATTCAACGGAAAGAACCAAACCTCCACACAGCGCTTGAGGGAGAAAAAGTCTGACTTTACCATTTTAATATTCTATGGAGGAAACAATGGAATATTCAAATATTTACTCTGAATATACACCCCTAATATTAAGAAGCCACAAAATGGCAGGATTCCCAGAGTTCCAAGACATTTACAGTCCCCCTTTGGTACGCACACAGGGAGCATGCAGCGCTAGCTAGCTAGCCTATTTACAGAGTGAGAGACAGAACGTCTGGGAGTGACGGTACAGTCGATGCTAATTTGGCACTAAAGAGGAGAGGAAATGTTCAGGGTGATGCCTTTGAGCCAATTATTAAACCAAAGAAGGCCAAGACCAGAAATAGAGGGGGAAGGGTGTGTCACGTATAATAAGGCGGCTCAACTGTTGATACTCTCCATTTGCAGTTGTTCCCCCCACATCGCAGGCCACACACTCACTGACCACACTGTCTTTTTCTACTGACAAACGCAATAAAACCTGCATTAAAAGTATGAACCTATGAGTCTCTGTGCATCTTTCCCTCAATAGCCCCCCCCACTCACTCACTGCCAAAAAAGGCCCTGGACACTAATGGCTTTGATCTAGACTGCGTTTCGGGGAGGGGGTTGAGCTTGTGTTGGTGCTGAATTACCACACCTCTATCAGAACCTTCCGGAAAATGTCTTATGACTCAGTAATACCAGACTGACCTCGCTTCCCTGTTCCCACTGCAGAGCTGGAGCCAGGCCAGCTCACCTAGTTACGCTTCTGACTGGATTTTCCATTGTCTTTGGAGTATCCAGTAGACCCCGTGATAGCTCAGCCTGACAGCATTACGTGTGCCGGGCCTATATAACAGTGAGCCACGGGCCTGCGGGACCAGCCCTCCAGGGGTTGAAGGGGGTCATGTGAGGACGGGGCTCGGAGTTGGATCGGGGCCTACCTTGTCATCCAGGCCTTCGGCTACAGAGGCACACAGGTCTCCCAGGTTGGGCTGCATGTGTCCGTTCACGATCTTCTCATTGAAAATGTAGATCTGCGGAGGGGAGAGGAAAGCGACACAGCACTGAGCCAATAGCGTGGATGGGGACAGCGGAGAGAGGGTGGGGGTTAGGGTGCCGATTGATTGGCAGCTGCGGAGAGAGGCCGGGCCCAGCCCTCCGGGGTGGGCTAAGACCCCGACGTGAAGCGATGGACGATGAAGAACAGCACAAACAGCATTAAGACGTTCAGGAGGTCTTCGAAGAAGAGCACGAAGACGAGAAGGATGACGCCGCAGGCGATGTGGCGACACATGGCTGCCGCTCCTGTCCGTTAACTGGGTGGACGAGCGAGCGAGAGAGAGAGAGAGAGCTAAAGCGAGAGAGCAAGCGAGCGCGACACAGAAAGAGACGATTCCCCGCCTTGTGCGGCCAGGCAGATACATCTCCCAGCATGCTCTGCTCTGCAAGCCCCTGGCCTTCTTCGATCCGCTACTGCGTTGAGTGACATGACCCAGTTTGCTCCTGCCTGGCCCCACTAGAGGCCACGCACACTGAGAGGAAGTGGGCAATTCGGGCGCTTTCTCTTCATTGGTGGTGATTCTAAAACGCTCCCCTCCCCTTCAAACATTGGCCAGGGCCTATTGATTACTGTGCTACCACTCCAGAAAGAAAGAGGACTGGATTACTGGCAACGAACATGGCCGTGCAATTTAAATTTAACATTACAATTTTCTAATTTGAAAGTTAAAAGAGACTGAAGACAACAGAAAATTTTGTGAAATGTGGACATTGGGAACTGAATTGCATCACTCTGTAACCTAAAAAGGAGGATAAACTTCCTGCCGCTAAGAAAAAGCCAAACCAACCAAAAAATGTTTTTATGGAAATTAATTTCTTCTCACTGCCTTGCACTGTAATTTGTTTAAAGAAAAATAGAATCAATGATAAAACAACTCCCTATTATGTTTTGACACTCGTTGGGTCATATCAAAGGCTTAAAATGTATCCACTGCCTCTGTGCTTTCGCTCATCGTTACCAAGAGGGATTGTGGGAAATGACCTACTAATGCTGTTCTGGGTTCCTAATGAACTCCACGAACAGAGTTATAACCCTTCAAATGAACCTGGCCTGACTGCCACTGCTGCATTATGGGATCTGTATGCAACTCACAAATACTGTGTCAGGTGACACAGTTCCAATCCTCCTGATTGGCTGAATCGCTCACCTGCCGTCCGTAGGCCACCTCGACGCTGTCCAGTGCACTGCGTCCGGGCGCTCCGACGTCGCTCACAAAGCTGGGCTGGAACACAAACCAACAGGCTCAGGTGACGGGACGGGGCTGTGACGTGGATCACACGCAGTACACGTCTCCAGTGTCTTTCTGTCTGATCTGATGTGTATGGGTGGAGGATATGTGTCTGTGTCGGTGTGTGTTATCTGTGTGTGAGGCTTCGTGAGTGTAAAGAGGGGGTTGGGTGTGTGAGGAGTGTCGTGTGATTGTCGTCTGTATTTGTAAGTGTACGAGTATGAGTTTGGTGTATGTTTGAGTGTCTATGTTTCTGTGTGTGTGTGTTTGAGCATCTGTGTGCGAGTCTATTTGTAAGCGTGTGTGTTTGTGTCTTGGGGTCTTTATCTCCTCGATCATCACAGGTGCTTATAAATTTCACGCGATGACCAGCGTAGCGTGAAAGCTGCTGAGAAGAACCATTATCCACGCTTGAGCACTCATATTTAACTACGAGCACAAGCTCCCTCTCTCACACATCCACTCGCTACATCGCCAACACATGTGCTCAGCTACTTAACATGGACCTCTGGCAACACAAAATCCATCCATCTTCTGCTGAAAACAGCGAAAGTGTTTAAAAATCAAGAGGACGCTGCAATAGTCGACTCTTGCGAAAAATGACAATAATTATAACAACATTATTCAAAATCCTTTTAATGCAAGATTTTACTGAAAGGCACACAATGTGTGTGCTTAATGGACACAATTACAAGACAGAATAAATGCGGACCTGAATAGATGCACATTCAAAGAACCGATAACCCAATGTTGTAGAATCAAATCATAGATACAGAGCCACATTTAAATCACTTTGATGGGCAATTTCCTTTGTGGGCATGGCACAGAGGGTCAGATGTTGTGCTATATGGAGCACAGAGGGTGGAGGGTGGGGTTATAGGGCGTGGCACAGAGGGTGGAGCTATAGAGGCGTGGCACAGAGGGTGGAGCTATAGGGGCGTGGTACAGAGGGTGGGGCTATAGGGGCGTGGCACAGAGGGTGGTGGGGCTATAGGGGTGTGGCACAGAGGGTGGAGCTATAGGGGCGTGGCACAGAGGGTGGAGCTATAGGGGCGTGGCACAGAGGGTGAATGGAGGGGCTATAGGGGTGTGGCACAGAGGGTGGAGCTATAGGGGCGTGGCACAGAGGGTGGAGCTATAGAGGCGTGGCACAGAGGGGAGGAGCTATAGAGGCATGGCAGAGGGTGGAGGGTGTGGGGCTATAGAGGCGTGGCATTCTCCTGATGGTACAGTTAAACACACGTGAGTCGGTGCCACTGGCAGGTCAAACATGTAAAATTGAACCAGCGGTTAATAATTAACCTGAAAACATCCGCCTTTCAGCACGCACGGTGACACACCCCACACACAAAATGAATCATTACCCAGACCCTTGTTATTTCTGTTAGAAATGAAGATCAACATTGCAGGCTATATAAAATGGTAACCTTTTATTGTGCTGGAATGAAGACAAACTTCTGAAAGGAAGTGGGAGTGGAAAGACCACATAGGTGCCATGTTCTGTGTTTGCTCATATATTATTAAACGCACGAGAAGCTGCATTGCCTGTCTGAATTTATTCTCTAGAGCTTTTATTTAGAGGGTTATGCATTTTTGATGGAAATAACGCTGTGAAAGGCTTGTGTGCTCGGAGTCAGAAATTTCTCCCTCCTCAAAGCGTCAGAGAGCGTCTCGTAGCGACAACCACGCTGAGAATGAGACCCCTTCAGGGCTTATCACAGGACACCAGCGTGAGTGTGTGTGTGTCTGAGCATGTGTGTGAGAGAGAGACAGAGAAAGAGTGTGAGTTAGATACAGCGTCATAGGCACCCAACTTATCCCTACTAAAACCGTATCTGGACTAATGAGCTTGCCAGATTGCATAGAACACCTTAAGTTTTTCACTTAGTGTGCTGCACACTTAAGGGAAAATGTTCCCTTAGCCCTATAAGGGAACATAAGGTTTTTTTTCCCCCCCAGGACTGCTGCAATCAGCCGCCAGGGCTGTGAAAGACTGCGCCCGGCCGTGCTTTTGATTTAGTGAGCCGTTTACCCAAAGTCATTATGTAAATGACCACGGCCATAAAACATACCTTTAGGTACCGCTACCGCAATTAAAAGCGCGTGTTACGCGTCCGGCGATAAAAGCGGTGGTGTCTCAGAGACACGGGCCGGCGCAGGGGAAAGATCAGAGCGCGGGGTGCCAGCTCCACTGGGAACCTGAACGCACGATAACGCAGGGGAAAGGACCCGTCCACGGACGCACTTCTGCGCCGTGAGAACGGGGCGCTCGTGGGGTTCCATGTCATCGCATATCCACAGCGCTGCCTAACGTGGGAGCCCACAGGCCTGGATGACGCGTTTTTAAATGTCCTTTTACCCGGACATCTCTATGAGGCGATGCCCAACTAGATTATAACCTCTCCCTTCGACGTTGTGATCTCTTGACGGGAATGACACCTCATTCTAGCGACGATGATAGCGGGCACGTCGACGCGCTCTGGCCTCACCTAAAGCTCATGGGTTAAAAAATGCGTTATGCGGCAAGTTTTTTCCATTTCCTCTGAAGGTGCTCGGCTGGTAAGAAAGGTGAGATGCTTAAGGCAGAGAGACGCATTTAAGAAAGGTAGTTCAGGAGTCGCTTGGCACGTGCATAACCTCACAGAAGGAACTGAGAGGCTGAGCGTGGCCGGGCTGCGGGCCCTTGGAGACGGTGTATATTTGTTCCGGCGCTGAAGCAGGGCGTGACTGACCTCCACGTCCTGGGTGAAGTCGAGCGCGTCCTCGCCCGCCCCCAGCAGCGTGTGCAGCACCCTCTGCTTCAGCTGCTCCCACTGCACCAGCATCGACTCCCTGTGGTACTCCTCCGCCAGCAGGAACGTCTGAGAGGGAGAGAGGGGGAGGAGAGCGTGAGCCGGGGGGAGAGAGAGAGACGGGGGGAGAGAGAGAGAGAGAGAGAGAGAGAGAGAGACAGGGGAGAGAGAGAGAGAGAGAGAGACGGGGAGAGAGAGAGGGAGAGAGAGAGAGAGACGGGGGGAGAGAGAGAGAGAGAGAGAGAGAGAGAGAGACGGGGAGAGAGAGAGAGAGAGAGAGACGGGGAGAGAGGGGGGAGAGAGAGAGAGAGAGAGAGAGAGAGAGAGACGGGGGGAGAGAGAGGGGAGAGAGAGAGAGAGAGAGAGACGGGGGAGAGAGAGAGAGAGAGAGAGAGAGAGAGAGAGAGAGACAGGGGGAGAGAGAGAGGGGGAGAGATGGGGAGATAGAGTGCAAAAGTGAACGACACACACAGAGAGAGGGAGAGAGAGAGAGAGAGAAACAGGGAGAAAGAACGTAAAAGAGAATGACACAGAGAAAGAGAGAGCGAGACAGAGAGAGAGAGAGAGGGGGGAGAGATGGGGAGAAGGAGGGACAGCGAGAGACATGGAGATGGAGCCCAAAAGAGAATGACACAGATAGAGCGAGAGAGAGAGAGAAGAGCAGGGGAGAAGAGAGAGACCATGGGTGCAGAAGACCGAGGGAGAGGGAAGAGGTGGGGGAGAAAATGATAGAAAGAAGAACTAAAGGGGGTAGGACATGAGTTTGTCTTTTATTGGTTTTGATATTTTCAGATACAGTTTATAAGCATATATTTTCTTATAGTTTCAAAAGGTTACATTCTCAAGAGCATGACTTTGGTGGGTTCACGTCCAAATTAGGACAATGGGACACTGCCGTGAACGGTACCAGTGAAATTGGGTTACGGAATGCTCTAGAATGGAGCGGCTCTCCTGGATCTGGCTGAGCCGGCTGAGGCGCTGAAAGGCTTCGCCGGGGGCCTCAAAGTGGGTCTCGCCCTCTGGGTGAGGCGGCGGAACGAGCCGCTAAGTGGGCCTGGACTCTCCGCCTGCTCCAGATTCAGGCAGGAACTCCATTTCAGTCTCGAGACCTTCCTCTATTTTCTGTCCCACCAGGGGAGCTCTTGATAATTGAAAAAAGAATTCTAATTAAACCTCTTCTGAACTTCTGCACTGGAAAATCACTTAAACTTTAAAGCTAATATTAGCCCAAGATATACAGTTGTAAAGCACAACAAGTGAGAAAGATATGCCCAAACGGGCATGGTATGGTACGGCATGCCACGCCATGGATTCCTACCAAATGTGCAGCAGGCTATAGGGTTATATGGACCTATATATATTTATCCCCCAAAAAATGCATGAACAAAGAAAAAACACATTTAAAAAAAAAAGAAAAATACCATTTGGTCCACACTGCTTCTTGCCACGTCCTGAGAAATGGGCTAACTCCATGCATCGGCGCATTGCACATTATACATTTAAACGATGTTCCAGGTGAGACACCATGGCCTTTAATTTCATTACCAAGGCGCAATGTGAAGACACTAGCTCCAATTCAAGACGGTGGCGCATTAAGGCGTGTCCAACCCAATAACGCCAATTTCGTGACAAGAGACGGTAGCGCACCTGCAGCGCAGTTGTAAAAGAGGCCGGTTTCAGACAAATAAATTACCTGTGGGTGTGGCGAGTATTTTGGGGGGGAAAACAATGAATAAATCAGTGTCCATACATGCATATGTTTATTTAACAAACACCCAGTTTGATGGGTGTGGAGACGGTCTCTCCATTGAAGGACACTGAACCACTCCTTACAAACACAATGCCCAAATACGAAATAAGAAACGCTTCATTGACGACAGGTTGCATTTCAAATAGTTGTTGATTTAACAATGTGCCTCGGAGCGTCCCCTGTGTGATGGGGGATTTATCGCTCGTGCGTCCCACCTGTTCATACGTGCCCATTAATAACATCGCCAGACTGACGCGTAATGCGTAACGCCCCGCGCGGGAGTCCAGAGGCGGTCTGAGCGGACAGAAACGTAAAAGAACGATCACACACGAAACCTGCACAGCCAAACGTTTTTATTGACACCGCCAAACCCATATTGACGCGAACGCCTTTAGACCGAGAAACGACCAACCTGGACGGAGGTGAGAAATATTCAGTTGGTGGCAGTGTGGTATAATGGTTAGGGAGCTGGGTTTGTACCATTAAGGTTGCAGGTTCAATCCCCGGGTGGGGACACTGCCGTTGTACCCTTGAGCGAGGTACTTAACCTGAATTGCTTCAGTTAATATCCAGCTGTATAAGTGGATTGTAAAGAAATGTAAACTGTAAGTCGCTCTGGATAAGAGCATCTGCTAAATGCCTGTAATGTACTGTAATGTTTGCAATGGACAAAATTCCATTACCGCCCAGGTGCGTTTTCGGTACCGTTATTGCCGTGTAGAGCCCCGTGTATAAACCTTTGGCGAACGCTCCCTGGACATTAGCTTCGGGCAAATCACTGCTCCAAGGTGTGTGAGGTAAGGGGAAGCAGGAGTGATAATT